>OY744516.1:87786975-87789475 GCA_963556195.1 Sepiola atlantica
TTCCTAATATTTTTTCAAATGTTGAAGTTTGGCTTTTCCACTGCCAACTTATCTATCTGCATATTTCCTCTGATGATAAGATTTCGATCTTTGAAAAGCCTTTGCTTAAGGAAAGAATAATAAACATCTTTTTATACCTTGCATTGAACAATCGAAGTATGAAATCAATCTGGACATTCGTACATGTTTATCACTCTTCTTTCTTTATAATTGCTCTATCTCGTTTATTGAGCTTAAATAATTTCACCATAGGTTCTATCTACTAAAAGTTTACTTTTAGTTTCATATTTGATTCTACATATGCATATATGTATATACATGCATATACATACATAACTACATATAAACATACATGTACATGAATATATATATATGTATATATACATACATTACTACATATATATACATACATAACTACATATATAATATATACATATATACATTACTACATATATATATATATACATACATTACTACATATATATATATATACATACATTACTACATATATATATATATACATACATTACTACATATATATATATATACATACATTACTACATATATATATATATATACATACATACATATATATACATACATACATACATTACTACATATATACATTACTACATAATACTATACTATATATACATACATACATTACTACATATATATATATACATACATACATTACTACATATATATATATACATACATACATTACTACATATAATATATATACATACATACATTACTACATATATATATATACATACATACATTACTACATATATATATATACATACATACATTACTACATATATATATATACATACATACATTACTACATATATATATATATATATATATATATATATATATACATTACTACATATATATATATAAGATATATATATATATATATATCTTATTTATATATATAAGATATATATATATATATATCTTATTTATATATAAGATATATAAGATATATATATAAGATATATATATATATCTTATTTATATATATAAGATATATATATATATAAGATATATATATATATAAGATATATATATATATATCTTATTTATATATATATCTTTATTTATATATATAAGATATATATATATATAAGATATATATATATATATATATATATATTATATATATATATATATAAGATATATATATATATAAGATATATATATATAAGATTATATATATATAAGATATATATATATATGAGATATATATATATATATATTAGATATATATATATATAAGATATATATATATATAAGATATATATATATATAAGATATATATATAAGCTATATATATAAGCTATATATATATATATAAGCTATATATATATATATATAAGATATATATATATATATATAAGATATATATATATATAAGCTATATATATATAATATATATATATATATATAAGCTATATATATATATATATATATATAAGATATATATATATATAAGATATATATATATATATATATATATATATAAGATATATATATATATAAGATATATATATATATAAGATATATATATATATATATAAGATATATATATATATAAGATATATATATATATATATAAGATATATATATATATATATAAGATATATATATATATATATATAAGATATATATATATATATATAAGATATATATATATATATATATAAGATATATATATATATATAAGATATATATATATATATATAAGATATATATATATATAAGATATATATATATATATAAGATATATATATATATATATAAGATATATATATATATATATAAGATATATATAAGATATATATATAAGATATATATAAGATATATATATAAGATATATATAAGATATATATATAAGATATATATAAGATATATATATAAGATATATATAAGATATATATATAAGATATATATAAGATATATATATAAGATATATATAAGATATATATATAAGATATATATAAGATATATATATAAGATATATATATATATATATATAAGATATATATATATAAGAAATATATATATATATATATATATAAGATATATATATAAGATATATATATATATATATATATAAGATATATATATATATATATAAGATATATATATATATATATATATAAGATATATATATATATATAAGATATATATATATATATATATAAGATATATATATATAAGATATATATATATATATATATAAGATATATATATATATAAGATATATATATATATATATAAGATATATATATATATATAAGATATATATATATATATAGATATAATATATATATATATAAGATATATATATATATATATATATATATATATATATATATATATATATATATATATATACAAGATATATATATATATATAAGATATATATATATATATAAGATATATATATATAAGATATATATATATATATATAAGATATATATATATA
>OY744516.1:87794475-87804475 GCA_963556195.1 Sepiola atlantica
GTGTCTTCCCCATTAAGACCCGAATCTCAAACCATATCTACTCTTTCAAACACAATAATAACAATGCCACTAGCACCTCTCTATCCAAATCTAATAAAAAGCTTTAATATTAAAAACACTCCCTACTCCCTACATTGGACTATATTAAAAAGGTCTAATTCCTACACTCCAGGATCCGCTTTCTCTCCAGGATCCGCTTTCTGCCAACTATGTACACTAGAAACATTTATGATGTCTACAGCATCTAAGAGCTTAAATATTATTAACTCTAAAAATGAGCTCATCTCAAATTGCAGGCACAAACGAAGATAAGATAAGATATATATATATATATATAAGATATATATATATATATATATAAGATATATATATATAAGATATATATATATATATATATATAAGATATATATATATATATATATAAGATATATATATATATATATAAGATATATATATATATAAGATATATATATATATAAGATATATATATATATATAAGATATATATATATATATAAGATATATATATATATATATAAGATATATATATATATAAGATATATATATATAAGATATATATATATATATATATAAGATATATATATATATATATAAGATATATATATATATATAAGATATATATATATATATATAATATAAGATATATATATATATATAAGATATATATATATATAAGATATATATATATATATATAAGATATATATATATATATAAGATATATATATATATATATAAGATATATATATATATATATAAGATATATATATATATATATAAGATATATATATATATATATATATATATATAAGATATATATATATATATATATATATATATATATATATAAGATATATATATATATATATATAAGATATATATATTTATAAGATATATATATATATATTTATAAGATATATATATATATATTTATATTTTAAATTTCCGAAACAGTTTTTCATGGTAAACAACTGATGATCCCTTAAATAATGCTTATATAATAACTGTAAAAATTAAATTGAGTGATTTTTCCATTGAACGACGTCGGACTTAAGGTTTTTTTTTTTGGTTTTTTTTTCTTGTATAGTTTTAATGGTTTAGATACTTCCGAGACAATATATATAAAGATATATATATATATATATATATATATATATATATATATATACATATCCATATATGTATATATATATATACATATCCATATATGTATATATATCTATATATATATCCATATATATATATATATATATATATATATATATATCCATTCTTCAGATTACAAAAAAAAAAGGTTGATTTAGAAAAAAAATTTTACAAATTTTCTAATTTGAAAAAAAACCAACAAAAAACAGTCATGGAATGAGTATACTACATGTTAAATAATCGTAGACTTCTGCTTCTTTCATGACATGATGAGGTATTTTATTGGTACAATATCAGTTTTTAAATTTAGTTAAACTAATTAGGGAATAATGTATTATAAGAAAGAACGGAGTTATAAGTGTTGACAAATATTATTTTCAGCTTTGTCATTCGAAACGGAGGATTTGAGTTTTCAGCTTTGCTTATAAAAAAGGGATAGGTCATATCGCTTTCATAAGAGCAACAAAGTTAGCACTTGTGGAATATAATTATAAAATGTATACAACAATAATTTTGGATATTATCTTTTGGAATTTTGGAGATCAGAATTGATAAAATTGTATTATTTGTATGATTTGGACTACTGTACTCTACTTGAATGTTATTCTCACAACGTTTCGGCCGATGTAACCGCTTAACTTCTTCGACTGAGTCTTGTCGAACTTGAGAATCTGTATGTGTAATTTACGCATTACTGAAAACTTCTACCCGATCATGGCTGACGTAACGAGAGCAAGCTACCTCTGTGCATTCAATAAAAGGTTCCATTCAAAATTACGTACATATTCCAGAGTTCGACAAGATGCACCTTTAGAAGGTCGGAGGTAACATTAACCTAAACGTTGTGAGAATAACATCCAAGATGAGAACAGTAGTCCGAATAATCCAAATAATTTTGAAAAAGTTCGTTTTTATTTATTAAAAGGTCAAAATAATCAAACTGGCTTATTCAAAACAATTTTTTTTGACTGCTCAAATGCAGTTTTACAATTTAAAAGGTTACTGAGTCTCCCAGTCGGATAATCAAATTAGTTGTCAAAATTAACAGGTTTGTTTGTACTTAATATAAATCAATCCTCTAAAATGTTGCTTGACTGGAGATTCCTTTTACATGCATGAAACAAAGGCTTTCATTGATTGAACAATCGTAAAATAGTAGAAAATACGAAACAATCTTTGATTGGTTAGCCAATCAGAGTAGTTGCCTCAAGTGAAAATTCTCAATAGAAGAACTAACTCTTTAGGGGTTCTTCATAGAAAGAGAGGGAGAGAGAGAGAGAGAAATTTGAACCAATCAAATACAAGGAAGTAAAAGACTAAGAAGAAAGTGTCTCCGAATGTTCTCTAAGGAACAAAAGCATAAAGTTCCTCAACATAAAATTAGCACCAGCCAGATTTTTCAACTTTTCTTTTCTCCAAAGAGCAACATATTTTTTTTTTTTTTTTACTAATTAATACTACACAAATCTATTCCAATAAACATTTGTTATTGTTCACAGAGTTTTCCTTGTTTTGAGGTTGCTGACTGACAAACCGACCTATTATACAAGTCTCCAACTAAGTTGCGTCAACATCAATAGTCTGTGGATCTTTTAAACACAGCGTGGATGCAGTACAGAGCAACCAGTCAGAACATGTGATCAGTGGCGTGCAGAGGAAGGAGGCGAAGGGGCAATTCAACCAGGCATCCAATCATATTCAAACTATCTCTCTTTCTTATATGTCTCAGTACTAAGGCTTATACTTTAGTCTTTGGGGAATACAATCAAGGAGTTGGCCGCGAGCATCACCAGCCCTCTACACACCACTGCATGTGATCAATATAGCATAGGACCACACTTTTAATGCAACATCATTCTCCTCTCTTCTCCTGACTTCACAACCTTTACTTTCGTTTCCATCACACGCATCTCCCTTATAGTACATTCACTCACCAGAACAATATCACTCTTTCTCTTTTGTTAATTAAACAAAAATTAGATTTAAAATATGGATCAACAAATTGATAGAAATACTAATTTGAAGAGGTTAAAACAAAAATTCATATTTATCTTTTAATGTGACTGAAAAGAAAGGAAAAAAAAGAAATCAATTTGCCTTTTCACTTACAATTTACAAGTAGATCACAACTAGTTGCAAATCAAGTCAGTCCCTCTAAAGAAAGGAACAATATTTGTTCAGGAAAAAAAACAAAAACAAATAATGGTTAATTAATAAAATGTCTCTTTTCAAAATCAATATGCAAATTATTTAATCTTGTGACTGATATTGCATATGCATAAGCAGCATATAAAAAAGATGGTGCATTTATTGAATAAAATGAATTAACTTTGGGTGTTTTGACTTTACCGTTAGTGCGAGAAATGGGCCCAACTTTTGCATTTATTCATTTAAATAGATACACAACAAAAATTAAGACTTTTACCCAGTAATGACTGACAAAATGAGAACAATCTAACCTTTGAATTATTTAAATAGAAGGTTCAGTTGAGTTCGAAAATTAAAGTTGGACATAAAGATTTCAAAGTTCGACTAGAAATGTTTGAATAAAAACTAGTTAATCTCGGCGCCCCGAGTGGTGTTTATACAATACCTGGGTATGTCAATTTCCATCTTTACCTAGCTTCTATCGCTTTATAGCTAGTAGTACCAAGAAAAATGTGAAATTTTGTGGGGGAAAAATATGCTACTTAGTATTTGTATAAGAGAGTAAATAACTATAATGAATGTATTTACATATTGTTTTTATTGTCAAAAACATTAGAAATTATGTTTTAAGCTAAAATAATTCACTTTGAACTAATGCTGAATACCCTTTATGCCTAACTTTTTTGTGGATTATTAAAAAAAAGGGACACTTAGTTTGAAAAAAAAAATTATGTAATGATTTTTATGTTATGTTAATTTTTTAAAATTTATAAAACATGTATCCAATTAAAAATTCATTTAGACTTATGCAAAATTCGAACTCGGGTACTGACATCGTAAAAATTACTGCCTTAGTAATGTGTAACCTGCCTATTCCTTTTTTGTCAACCAATCACATGTTTCTATTTGCGTACTAACTGACAAAATCCAAAAATACCATAACTTTTTAATAGTATATTGATTAGAAGATGATTGAAAAAGAAATTGCAGCTTTAATATATGGTATATCATTTTATTTTTTCACGCTTTGAATGGACCAAGAATCTCACAGAATGTTTTTCTAAGTCCTATAAAATTCTAAAATTAGTTGTTCGGCATAATATCGGCAGGCTTTTCAGAGGTATATATATATATATATATATATATATATATATATATATATATATATATATATATGTATGTATATATGTTTCGGAATTTTTTAGATGAGAGTTGATAATTTGTAGAATTTGGTATATTCGGACTACTTAGAACTGAATTTTACTTAGTAGTATATCCACTGCACCACAGGTCCTTGCGGACAATTCCAGTATAAATTTTGGGAGCCTTAAACCTATTCTTGTTTTTGATCTAACTGCTTATTACTATAAATCATTACTTATCTATTATTAATAATTATAGGTTTCCATATTGTATTGAATTCTTTACTAGGTCTGCTTAGTAAGTCATTGTCGCCTAACATATGTGCTGCTTCTTTGAGTTGTCTTACTCGCCATCGTTCTTATCTATCTATAATTTTTACTTCATTCCATAAGGGAAGATGGTTTACCTTTTCCTTCCATATGTGGTCAGAAACCATCTACCCTTATGGGATGAAGTAAAAATTATAGATATAGTACTAAGTAAAATTCAGTTCTAAGTGACAGTCATCTGAAGGTTGACGGTTAAATCCTCAGTGCGGGCGATACAAAGAATTGCGAATTACTGAAGACTTCTTCCCAGTCATGGCAGATGTAACGAAAGCATGCTACCCCCGTGGATTTAATAAAGAGTTCCATTTGAAATTCCGTCCAGATTCCAGAGTTCGACAAGGTCGGAGGTTACATCGGTCGAAATGTTGTGATAAAAACATCCAAGATGAGAACAGTAGTCCGAATATACCAAATTCTACATATAATATATATATATATATATATATATATATATATATATATATTTATTTATTATTCGATACAGAAAATCATTGTTTTCTCTACTAAGTGACAACAAAGCTAAAGATAGCCGGAAAGTTAATACCTTCTGAGCTTGAAACCAATG
Organism: Sepiola atlantica; assembly: GCA_963556195.1. Classification (NCBI taxonomy): domain Eukaryota; kingdom Metazoa; phylum Mollusca; class Cephalopoda; order Sepiida; family Sepiolidae; genus Sepiola; species Sepiola atlantica. The sequence goes on from OY744516.1 coordinate 87,799,825, forward strand.
GTACTGATGTACTGATTTTCTTTACCGAATAATAAATAAATATTACGTTCTTAATTTTGATTTTCTCAATTAATTGAGCATTCTGCTGGGATTATTTCTACCATCTTACAAAAGAAGTTTATATATATATATAACAATGACAATATATATATATATATATATATATATATATAGATAGATAGATAGATAGATAGATAGATATTGTCATTTGTGCCCGTTCATATATTAGATTCAGTAATTTCATAGTTTGCATCAGCTTCCATTGCACCACTTGTGCCCTCCCATAAATTAGACTTAGTGAACCTATATTAAAAAGTGAGTGTAATTTCTAAGATTATAATTATAACAAACAATCCAGTAATTTCATAGTTTGAATCAGCATCCATTGCACCACTAGTGCCCTTCCATAAATTAGGCTTAATGAAGCTATGTAAAGGAGTGGGTGTAATTTCTAAGATTATGATTATAATCAATAATCTAATGTAAACTGGTACTTCGGCTAGTACTACTAATAAAAAGAACAGGTTTATTCAGTAAATAATAAAAGTATACAAATAATATAGAGATAAAAACGACTAGAATTAAAGAGCTGAATTGAATATATAGAAAGAGGACTTGAATTAAAGAGACGACTCAAATGTATAGAATGAGGTGTGAAGGCCAAATGGAAAGCAACTATGTGTGTCTTTGGATTGGCATAACATTTTTTTCTTTCTCGTTCAGCTCCAAATCAATATATTTATAGGCTCAGGCGACTGCATGCAGTCTAACAGATTGCTAAGAATAGCACCATACACGAAAACTACTTTTCTTTTTTAAAATACGGATATAGTAGACATTTACATATATCAGATAATGTAACACATATATATATATATATATATATATATATAAAAACACACATTTACTATTTCATGTATATACACATATAATAACATATAATAATATATCATATTACATATATATATATTTTTTCAGTATTTATTTCAATAGTACTCAATATGTGAATAGAGCTTAGTAATAGTATGAAAATATATTCATGGCAAGTATGTTACACAGAAACATTCATGCTAATTGTCTGATGACTTCCTCAGAGAATTAAACATGACCGTTTCTGTGTAGCATACTTGTCATGAATATATTATCATACGACTATATATATATATATATATATATATATATAATATATATATATGAGGACAAAATACACAATATATCATAAAATGAAATGCTGTGGAGACAGAATGTATAAAAGATTAACAACAATTAAACCCAGAACTAAAACTCAAACGAGAGATTTGACCAGTTTTGTTTGGATCAATGAACGTCTTTAGTTTTCTAAAGATGTTCGTTGATCCAAACGAAACCGGTCGAATATTTCGATTGATTTTTATTTCTTCTTATGTTTAATTGTTTTCCTTTCTGTCTTCTATACATATATAAGAAAATTTGGATGCAAACTATCAACCATGATCTTAGACAGTAGAATTTGAACAGAATCAATCCTCAAGACCGCCAAGCTTGGAGACTGAGATTGCAGGCTCTCAGAAAACGTCAGACCCCTGACCAAGGGAAATAAGATGATAAAATGGATGATATTGATTATGACTACCTGGTTTACTCAAAATCTTCAAATATTTCATATTCATAAAATATTAGACTTACACGAACTCCATTCAGTCACAAACTCTACCACTATTTATGGATCTTGGACAGTGGAATTTGAACAGAATTAATAGTCAAGACTGCCAAACTTGGAGACTGACATTGCAGGCTGTAAAAAAACATCAGACCCCTGACCAAGGGAAATAAGATGATATGATGAAGATGATAAAAATCTTTTCCACTACCTACCTACCCTTTCATGCCATGCTGTAAACTCATACAAATAAAAAAAAAAATGCTTAACTAAGAAATGCTCCTTTCAACATAAACACTATGATTCAGAAGTAAATAAAGTTGACAATTTCAACCAAAAGTAAAAAAAAGCATATCTTTTTGGGTCATCCATCAGTTGATAGTGAAATATTCATGAAGTCCTCATGAGAGGGGACGAGAGAAATGCATAGAAAGCTAGGAGAGAGATGGGTGACTTATTTAGTTGTATGGGGTAAGCTGATCTACCTATTTCAGGAATAAATGGACTTACCCAGACACAATAAACACTATAACATTTAAGCGTCAGTGGCAGCGAAATGTGGTAGTTATGACCCCAAGCACATGACACGTATTTCTGTTAATACAATTTTATTAATACAGTTTTGTTAATTATACCACTGTGTTTGTCTTCATTATTATCGCCCTGCAAGGCCACAACACTTGCGACGGAGGATTTTGAGACTTACATTGCCACAGCACAGGCGGCAAAGATTCTAGAATTACATCTCACAACACTAACGTTGAGGATTTCTTCGAACATTACCCAAACCTGTGTCACACACACATTGGAAGCAAGGATTCGAAATCTACATTCCACAAACCTGGAGACAAGGTATTTGAATTTATTAAGTCCTACATTTTTTTTCTTTCGAACGATGTGAATCGATTCAAAACACGAAAATAAAACAGACATAAGTTACATACAAGCGTTTGCAATAAAAACTAAGGTTTTTGTCAAAAATTTGAACTGTTGGGTTTTGAAAAAAAAAAAAGGATTTTCGAGTTATTACAAATAACTCGAAAATCCTTAACAAAAATGCAAGAAGTTAAAGTATTGAATTTTAACAATTTTCTAAAAAAAAAAAAACTCCAACGTCACGAAAAAGAATTAAAACGTTTACTAAGGACGGATTAATTTCAAAACGAAAGTTTTGTAAAGTCAATTCTAAACCATGACAGAAAGAGCAAGATAATTTAAAAAAAAAAGGATCTGATGATTTATTTTTCTTCTCGTTAAACAGAAACAAGTAAATAAGTCTTTAACAAACTTATTTTTTGTTCCTTTTCACTAAGTTGTTTCAAACTTGCCCCATAAGAAAAGGCTACAAATGCCGTTAATTATGAATTTTTTTAAAAACATATATATATTTTATACACGGGAAGTCAGTTACTGTGATTGACCATAGAACATGGACGACTTTCAAAAGGTAATCTTAGAGCTCGTTAAGCATCAGCAAAATGAACTACGGTTACAGGTTGAGCAAATGTCTTACAAAAATAAAATTGAAACAGAAAGATTAGAGTTACAGAAGGAACAGCTTACACAAAATAAAAGGTTCGAGATGTTCATTCAAACCCCAAAATAACAGCAATTATTATTTGAATTTTTAAATGGGCAGCGAAATAAAAACAGACGAAATAATTTGGAAAATCCTTGAGATTTTTAACTATGACCCGGATAATGTATTTCAGGTGTTATGAAAACGACTGTGAAAACTTAACTGATTTCAAAAAGTTTTGGTTACTGTTAAGGAAATTGGGCACAGTGAAACATACAAAATTTGTAAATTACATTTTACCTCAAATTAAAATTTAGTGAAGCAAAACAATTGTTGACGAAATTATTTAGTCCAAATCATCTCTCTCCCACAAGAGGTGGAAGTGTTTGAACCTTACAAGAAATGATAATGAGGACTATACGACTTTTGCGAGCATAGTAAATAAGCACTGTGATGACTTCAGGTTATCGAAATTAAATGCTAATAACTTTAAATGTCTTATTTTTGCACAAAAATTGGTGTCGAACGCAGACTCTGAAATTAGAAGGAGAGTCCTTAGCAAACTGGAAAATGAGCCAGATCTAACACTCCGACAAATAGCCGAGGACTGCTAACGTTTTTTTAGCATGCGTCATGATTCAAACCGTCTGGAGTGTCCCACATCAGAAAATCCGCAACAAGAAAAAATGACTTCACCAGTTCAATTTGATAGTCAAAAGAGAAGTAATCTGCCTCTCTAAACCATGCTTCAGTTGCCGACAGATGCATTTGTACAGAGATTGTCCCTATAAAACTAAAAAATGCTTTAAATGCGATCGCATAGTACATAAAAGTATGCATTGAAGAACAAAAAATAAAACAGAGTTTTATCAGAATCGTCAAGTGCAGCAAAATTGAAAATGTTAGGAAATTTGCTCAAGTTAAAATATTAAATAGAAACATAAAAATGCAATTAGACTCTGGGTCCGATTTATCAAGGACTAACAAAATTGCAAAAGCGTAACCGGGTAGAAAATCAAATTTGAACGCGAACCGATAACAACAGTCACACTTCAAGGGAAAACTCTGAAACTAAACATATTTGTGATGAATAACACGGTTAATTTATTAGGCAGCTGAAACCTCTCTATTCAGTGGAGAGGTTTCAGCTGTAGGATTTACCGATAAATTCATTTTGACAAAATGTAAAAATTAAAGATTCTGCGGATAAATTTAAAAAGTAATTGAAAGAGAACTTTACACAATCTTTTTTTCTGGTGGGCTTGGCAGATGCAATAAAATGACTGTTAAATTTGAGTTAAAACCGAGTATACAACTAATTTTCAAAAAGAAGCAAAATGTTCGCGTCAGAAGAAAAAATCAATTTCGAATTAGATAGGTTCGAGAAAATGGGAGTGCTATCAAGAGTTGAATATAGTGTAAAGAATAAAGAAATTCAGGTATGTGCCGGCTTTTCAACGGTATTGAACCGGGCATTGAGAGATTACCATTAT
>OY744516.1:87809475-87811975 GCA_963556195.1 Sepiola atlantica
CCTCTGCACTCTGGAAACTTACACAATAGCCACAGCTAATAAATCATTAAATACTATTAACTCTTAAAACGAATAGATCTCCCATTGCAGACACAAGCGTAAATACAAATATACCAACTTCTTGGCCCCTCCAGATACCCCCCCCACCTAGCAATAATTAATAGATTTCCCCCTCCCCATATCTTATAATCTTTGTACTTACTATTTACCTTTCCCAGATTGCCCCTATACCAATCCCTCTGATGTGAACATTTAACCTATCCTTTAAAATTTATTTATTTAATGCTGAATTGCTTTGCTGCCAGACTTATTCCTCGCGGTGTCGCTGATGTTTATACTGATTTGCCATCCCCTAAAATTTTTTTCATTATTACACCCTATCCACCGTCGTTTTCTCCCATTGCATTGTCCTGTATATACCTCATTCCTATTTCCCCTATCTTTACCCTTTGTCTAGGCTTCCATTCCGTTTAAACATCGAATAATTTCCTTTTATACTTGTGTACGTGTGTACCTTTAATGGGTGGTTTGAGACTTCAGGTGCATGTATTTGTGCTGTTGAGTGTATGAATAATTGCTTTTATACACTCAGCATGTGTATATATATATGTAGTTGTCTGATGTCTCAAGTGCATGTATTGATGCTGCGCTTGTGTGTCTAAGGGGTTTTTGCTGTGCAAGTGTACGGAAGATGCTTGGGTGCATTTGTGTATATATATATATATATATGTATATATGTATATGTATATGTGTGTATGTGTTTGGTTTTTTTATATGTGCATTTGTGTGTGTATATGCGGCTTTGTTCACGTGGTTGTTTACATGTGCTTTATTCACAATTCATGTCAGATTACGGTGGATGTTCAATGATGTAATGAGCAATAGTTCACCACCGCGAGCAGGTGGAGGCAGCATTGCAACTATATACCTATCTACCCCATCTTTAAATCCTATTATCTATTCTTTGTTTTTCACTATTAATTTTTTTTTTATTTATTATTCATTAGTCGAAGTTGTTTTGCATCTGCTTAACACCCCCATCTTCTCCCTATTTTTAGCCACCTACATTGTCGATTTATTTATAGATTGACAATTGATTCAAAATCCCTTAGCACCCCTTTTGCCTCTTAAAGAAATTTACTCAGACCTTAAGAATTATAATAAGACAGACAATTCCCATTTCTTGTTAAAACAAGAAATGGGAATTAACCTTATTACCGACACCAGTTGTTCTTCCTTCCTTTCACCCCTATGAAAAAACCCTGTCACGATATTCTTTCCCTATCCAAAATTATCTCAGCTTAATCTTCCTTAAAAGCCAGTTTTTGTTTCTTATCTGTATTTAATCTACGTACATTCCCCCATGGGAACATAATTTCACTGTGCTGACCAGACATTTTGTATTTTTGTATTCGGCCACCTTGGAATTTATTTTTATTACTTTTTATCTTCCGCTCCTTTTTTTTATGCCTAAATAGCATTTTGATTTGAATCGCTTAACCCCTCCCCCCACCTGTTAGATTGCACTCTTTTTTCGATCGCTTTTCTTTTTCTCTTCTTTTCTTTTTTTTCTTTTATTATTTCTCTTCCCTTTCTTTATGCTATCCGACAATTCCCAAGTAATTTTTATACATTGCAACAATTCGCTTTGACTCCATTGAGGTTTTTTGCCTTGGAATACGCTAAACTGAAAACAGGAAGAATATTGTTTTCCTTAACATGGCCAATCTTATTATTTGATCCCTTCTACGAGGACAACAGACCCGAGTGGAATCGTCGTCGTTGGATTTTTATACAGATTCCTCTGGATTTACCAATATTTCTGAGCTCCACGCTTTTTTGGATTTCGTTATTGGTGATTCTCATACCCGTTTGAACTTTAAAATTTAAAAAGAAAAACTCTTCCAAATTTGGAACATTGACAGTCCTATCCTGTCAACTTATCAGTCATAATTTTTACTCTAATGATAAGATTTTAATCTTTGAAAAGCCTGGTTTAAGGAATGAAAAAGAAGAAAAATAAATGTTTTCTATTAACTAAACTGCTCATTGTTTTGAACAACTGAAGATATCGATTTGCTTCCATTTGGAGGTCTAATCAATTTTCATTGACTTACCATATATATATCTATATCTATATATCTATCTATATATATATAGATATATCTATATCTAGATATATAGATATATCTATATCTAGATATAGATATATATCTAGATATATATCTATATCTAGATATATATCTATATATCTATATATATATCTATCTCTCTATATATATATCTATATATCTATCTCTCTATATATATATCTATATATCTATCTCTCTATATATATATCTATATATCTATCTCTCTATATATATATCTATATATCTATCTCTCTATATATATATCTATATCTATATATCTATATATATATATCTATATCTATATATCTATATATATATCTATATATATAGATATATATCTATCTCTATATATATATATCTATCTATAT
>OY744516.1:87816975-88059475 GCA_963556195.1 Sepiola atlantica
CCATTCATCCCAATTGTTAACCAAAATGGCACAACCCCCAGTGTATTTTGTCTGCTGTCATCTAGTACTATTGATAAGTAAACTATAAATGTAGCTTTATAGATAAATACTGGACCCCGTGGAAATCCCACAGTGTTTTCTACATCAATTTGTATAATTTACTGTTATTAATAATATTTGTTTCGAAATAATAAATGTCTGTCTGGGTGAATACTATTAAGAAAAAAAATGACTTTCTTTTTCCCTAAAAATAATTGTCATTGCCAGCTGTATATTCTTTAAATAAATAAAACGAATGTCACTTTTTGAAATGTATTTATTTAATATTGTACTGTTTTAGTCAATGAGACGGCATTTGATTTGGGAAAAATTCATTTTAAAATGGATGAAGTCAGAATTTCTTTTACCTTAACGACATTAGATTAATCACCAATCATCATCTTTGCTGAACAGATAATTTCATATTTTTATGTGTGTGAAAGGTGATAACATACATACGAACATGAAATATGCCTTAGCGTATTATTATATAGATGATTTATGTTGCTTTTCTTTTTTACACTTTTTCTAGTAATTTTATTTATTAATTTCCAAAATATCTAAATGAATAAATGCGAAAGGTTTGGGCCCATTTCTACCACTAACGGTAAGATCAAAACGACCCATTTCAAGTTAATGCTCTGGTAAAGACCCAGGAGGCGTCGGCATAAGGATCCGCCGTCATCTGGTCATTTCTGCCTCTGAATGTGGCAAGTAAAGACGTGTCAGGTGCGGAACAGCAAATCAATCGAGTGAAAGTGGCACGTTGCTTCTACGCCATTCCTTTGCGTGTTCTAGACCACACCTTGCCCGACTTCGCAAGTAACTGCTGAGCCTTGCTGTTCTTGATGCCAGAGGTAAATACCTGCAATCTTGCAGGTTGACAAATAGCTTCAACCAACGAGGAGGACTTCATGTAGACCAATCTTGAGGCACGATCTTTGTGAGCTCTATGCTGACCAAACAAACAACAGCAGTACCTTATCTTTTCTATATACTGCTTATGCATATGTCGTCTAAAACGAAAGGTTAACTAATTTGCATATTGCCTTGCAACAGTACATTTTATGAATTAACTATTCTTTGAATTTAAAAACAAACAATATCAATGATTTTCTTTTATTTTAATGAAACAAATAGTTATGTTCAGCTGAAACATTGGTCGAAGACCGTGATAAGTGGTGAAATTTTGTTCTCAAGCATGTGAAGAAGCTCTCTGGCGTATGCACATAAGTCAAGTAAGTCGTTTCTTAGCATGGTAGTTGAATTGTGTATGGCCACACATATCCTCATGTTTCAAATAGAATTAATAATCATAAAGCTATATGATATAGTAAGATGTACAAGAGCTAGTAGTCAGTTTATTTTGAATACCCCCCCCCCTAGTCATAATAATAGTAAGAGAAGAAACATTCCTAAGCATTTCAAGTGGTCGAATTTAGTGAAACAGAAAGTAATGGTCCATTGACGCATTATATAATCAAGCATACACAAGGCAGTTAAGAGACAATAGAAGATTATTATCAAATAGATATGCTTTTTCAGGGTATTGTGAAAATCTCTTATGGCAGGAAACCACATTTCCTCACTTTATTCTCACTTGCTTTTATTTCATATGCCAAAGAATCCAGTAAAAATAGAAAACGTGCATTTTATCAAGTTGCTAAGAACCATTTTGATTGCCATAAGATATGGATGTCTGATATTTTTTTCTTTTCATCAAAGAATAAGATATGCTAAAGACATTTTTTATTTTTATTTTTATTATTGTTTCTTATCTTGTAAGAAAGAACTTTTTATGGGAAGTGATCAGATCTCAAAGAAAGGAGGGACAGAAAATGAACAAATCGTTTTTGCTAAAATAATAATAATAAAAAAATAATAATCCAAAATTTATCAACTCATGTAAAAGGAATTTGCACTTAAAAATGAAACAGTAACAAGATAAAAGTGTTGTATTTTAGCTTATCGATGGGTGTATGAACCGCTATACACCCGTGTTGTCATCATGAACCCAGGTTCTTCTCATTTACTGATAAACTCACTAGGGCATTGATGTTTATATAAAAGGTATATTTAAAAAGACAGCTACAGAAAAAACATCAGAGAGACAACTTGTATACGTATGAAAGACAGAGAGATAACCACACTGTGCACACTGGTCCTCACTGGGCACAGCACCCAGACATTTCTTTTCTGTTTGAGTCTCACCAGCCAAAAGAGACAGAAAAGCCCTTACCAGAAATCACATGATTTAATCGACTTCCTCTGAGATGATTTCTGACCTTTAAAGTGTCACTCAATCCCTTCCATTCGAACATGGCCCTCATTATGTAACAAAAGTGACATTTCGTTGATTAAAACACAAACTAAAACATAATTAAGGTTATTGTATATTATTCCAGTGAACTCAGTTTCAGAACTATAGAGATTCAGTTGTGCACAGTAATACAAAGAATTTACCCTCATTTTGTTTTCAGTGTTTTAAAGTGGATTTGGGAGTGGTAAGACACAAATATGAAGAAATAATTGGATGAAAACGATTCTATGAAGAATTTAACCTCAATTTTTTTTTTAAGTTTCTTGATAAAAACGTTCAATTTTTTCTGAAAAAAAAAAAGTTAAAATTATTATTATCAACTAGTTTATACCCGCTCCTTGAGCAGTGTTGGTACAGTACATGGGTATGTCAATTTCCATCTTTATCTAGCTTCTACCGTTTTATAGCTTGTACAAAGGAAAATATTTGTGGAATTTGTCGAAAAAAATAGACTACTTAGAATTTGTAAGTAACTATGATGAATGTATTTATATATTGCTTTATTGGCAAAACACATTACAAATTATGTTTCTAAGCAAAAATAATTCGCTTTGAGCTAACGGCGAATAACCTTTATGTTTTTTGCGGACTATCAAAAACAAAAAAGTCACTTAGTTAAAAAAAACTATTTACACAATGTTTTATGTTATTATATGCATTAATAAAGGAGATTATGTATCTATCTGTCTGAAGCCAAAACTATACTGTTTAAGACTATTTTACTTATGAAATAGTATAGTACATACTATTTCAGACTAATGTACTATCTTTAAATGCTCAATTCAGGGTCATAGTGTAGTATCTACTCTTGTCATGATACCATCCTCCCAGGCATTACCCTCTTCTCTTTTGAGAAGTGTGGAGGTAGTGTAGTATCTGTTCTGTTGTCATACCATCCTCGCAGACATTACCTCCTCCTTTTTTGAGATATAGTGTAGTATTTTTTTTTGTTATATTATTTTCCCAGGCATTACCTCCTTTTTTAAGAGGTGTTGAGGTAGTGTAGTATCTGTTCTGTTGTCATGATACCATCCTCCCAGACATTACCTCCTCCTTTTTTGAGAGGTGTGGAGGTAGTGTAGTATCTGTTGTCATTATACCATCCTCCTAGGCATTATCTCCTCCTTTTTGAGAGGTGTGGGTATGGGGGTAGTGTAGTATCGGTTCTGTTGTCATGATACCATTTTTTCAGGCATTACCTCCTCCTTTTTTGAGAGGTGTGGAGATAGTGTAGTATCTGTTTTGCTTCCAACTAGCAAAAATATGCAACTGGAGGGAGCATATATTTGCTAGTTATGTTAATTTCTTTAAATTTATATAACACATACCCAGTTAAAAAAAATTCTCTAGACTTAAGTGAGATTCAAACAGATATTGACATCATAAAAACTATTGCCTTAGTAATGTGTACTCTGCTTATTCCTTTTTTGTCAACCACTCACATGCTTCGATTTGCATAAAAACAGACAAACTCCAAAAAACATCATAACTTTTTAATAGTATATAGATAGATTATATTGGGTCCAACATATGCTGGCATGTAAAACAGTGTTTAACCGGATGATGATAATGTTCATGTTGTACTCTCAAGCTCAATACCCCCCTCCTACTGACATGGGAATCTCCCTTCTGAAGCTCTCACTTCCAGTTCAGAAGCACCCTGGCTCCAGTGGAAAACACTCAACCGCCTGAGAACGGGAATAGGGCGATAAAAAGTTGCTATAAAAAAAGGGCTACAAAACTGACCCAATCATCTGCAAATGTGGAGAGGAGCATACGATGCAACACTGCCTTGTCTGCCCTCTATTGTCCAACCGGTGCAGCTTGAAAGATCTTGCAGAGTACAACGATAATGCAAAGGACTGCGTAAAATGTTGGAAAGTAACATATGACGACCATATTCTTCAAAGACACGCAAAAAAGAAAAAAAAAGAAGTTTAATCAGTAGAGTCTCACTTGCATATTAAAACGAACGGGCTCAATACAATCTACCATCAAGAGTTCTGAGGTTAGTAGCCTGGAAAACCGTTGCCTCTCATCATAAGTGAATTAATTCCTTCAATTTGGTCTTGGTAAAGTATAGTAACAAAAAGGTAATTAGAAGTACATATTCATGTAAGGAATATAAAGTCCCATACAGACAACTGTCCGCAATAAGTTAAATGTTATAAGGTGGATCGATGAGCTTTTTAAAATTAAAGTTGTACTTTTCTCAGAAAATTATGAATTACTTAAGACTTCTACCCAGTCATGGCATGAATAAGAGCAAGCTATCCCCGTGGATTAAATAAAGGGTTTTGTTTAAAATTCTGTACAGATTCTCAAGTTCAACAAACATTCCAGATTTTGACAAGACACACCTGAAGAAGGTCAGAGTTTACATCGATTGAAACATTGTGAGGATAGTATCCAAGAATAGAACAGTAGTCCGAATAATCCAACATAATATTATGTACATTTAATTACAAATTATTATATACATATGTATCCAATATAAAAAAAATATCTTTGGAATTTTTATGTCGAACTCGGGAATCTGCACGTAATTTCGTATGGAATCCACTGGGCTAGCTTGCTCTCATTCCTTCAGCCATGATCGGGTAGAAGTCTTAAAAAATTTGTAATTGTATCCTTAGTATCGCCCATACTGAGGATTGAACCTTCAACCTCCAGAACACTCACTTAGAATTGATTAATACTCAGCACTTTTATCCGTTGTTACGGGTCTCTGCAAATTTGTCAAGACACACTTGAAGATGGTCAGAGGTTACATCGGCTGAAACGTTGGTAGAATAACATTCACTATAAGAACTAGTCTGAATAATCCAAATAATCAATCCTCATTTAAAAAAATTCTGAAACAATTTCTTAGACTAGTTGACAACTAAGGTTAAATAGTCTAGTCTACCTGATTTAATTGCCTTAAGAAAATATCCCTTCTTTTAAACTGTTTATATTAAAAGTCCAGTTTACCTTACTATTTCACCTATAACTGGGGTGGAGAAAAGATGGATTCATATCTCTCTGTTTATCCCTCAGCCTACCACCGGAACTGAACACATCCGCTTTTTCCTGCTTACTTTCTCCATCATTATCTGGTCACTCAGAAAGTTAACAAGTAACCGTCATTGGTCTGTGGAGCTCAACTAATCAACGAGTCTTTTTATTGTCATTCACTTTCCTAGTTAATCTTTTCTGGTGGTCTAATTTCAAATTGGTAATTACTCCTTAATCATGTCAAAGAAAAGGAAATGGAATGATAATTATGTGCAGTTTGGTTTTACTTGCACTGAAACAACAGAAGGTCTGCAAAAAAACCAATGCATATTTTGTAATGTTGTCTTTTCAAACGCAAATTTGAAGCCATCTAAGTTGCAAGAACACTTCAACAACCGGCATGGTGGAGCAGATGTTGCAGGTCATGATGTTGAATCATTGAAAGCAAAAAGGATCCACTTTGAATCATGAGGAACCCTTCCAAAATTGGGTTTTATATCTGCTAACAAACCACTGTTAATGGCTTCATACCACATGGCGTATAAAGTAGCCAAATCCCAAGAAACTCCATACAATTGCTGAAGAGGTGATAAAGCCATGTGCATTAAAAATGGCAAAAATTGTTCTGGGCAAAGAAGCTTGAATTAGTGCCGTTATCAAATAATGTTATTCAAAGTCGAATTAGTGATTTAAGTTTGGACATTTTGGACCAAGTTATCACAGATATCAAAGCTAGTCCCTTGAAAATCTCTCTCCAGTTAGACGAAACAACTGATGTTGAAAATTGCAGTCAACTCATCGCATTAGTGAGATATGTGTATGATGGTGCCATAATAGATTTCCTATTCTGTGAAGATCTGAAGAGAACCACAAAAGGAAAAGATATCTTCCAATGTGTGAAGAATTATTTTGCAAAACATGACCTGGATATCCAAATTATTGGTTCTGTGTGTACCGACGGTGCTCCTGCTATGTTGGGAAATAATTCGGGACTTTTTGCTTTGTTAAAACAAGAAATTCCGCACTTGCAAGGTACCCACTGTTTTCTTCATCGACATGCTTTAGCATCAAAAACATTGCCTCCAAAGTTGAAAAATGTTGTTGATATTTCTGTGAAGACCATCAACTGGATTAGGGGTCGTGCTCTGAACCACCGCCTTTTTAAGTCGTTTGGTCAAGATTTTGGAAGTGAGCATTCAGTTTTGCTTTTCTACACGGAAGTCTGCTGGCTATCATGCGGAAGAGCTTTAACACGCTTTTTTGAATGCGAGAAGTCAAAGCTTTGCTTAAGGAACATGACTATGATCTTCCCAAAGAAATGGAATCAAAAGAATTCAACCAAATGCTAGCTTATTTGAGTGATATTTTCAGCCGTATGAATGACCTGAGTGTTTCTACACAAAGGAAAAATATAAACATATGAAAATGTTGTGAAAAATTAAATGCTTTCAAAGAAAGTTACATCTCTGGTGTCAGCGAGTTAAAAGAGATAATCTTTCGAATTTTCCATCACTCGAAGAAGTGACTGATGAAGATGAGTCCCTAATTCCAAGTGTGTGTGAAGAAAATTTGAATCATTTGGAAATACTATCCAAGTCATTTGATGGATATTTTGGAGGAGGAGAACTGGAAACTTCTGAAGAATGGATAATAAATCCATACTCCTTTAATTTGGATTATATGTCGGATGATGATTTCTCCATTTGGAAAAGTTATTGTCTCTTTAAAGTTGAAAGACAGTCTTATTGAATTGCACACAAACTGTGTTCTTGAAATGCAGTTTGAAAGCAAAACTCTGGAACAATATTGGTGCTTGGCAATGGACATGTTTCCAAGACTTTGTGAAAAAGCACTAAGTATGCTCATCCCATTCGCGACGACTTACTTGTGCAAGTCTGGATTTAGTACGCTTTTGTCAATCAAGACCAAATTTAGAAATCGCTTGAGTGCACAGGCAGACATGCGAATTGCTATCAGTAACAAAATGCCACGTTTTGAAAAACTCTTATACAATAAACAGAAACAAAAGAGTCATTAAATTTGAAGTGGATTTTAAATTGAATTCTTTTTAAAAAAATTATGCATGGATGAAAATTTAATTTTTTGTAAAATACAAGTTGTTTGGATACAGTTTGTTGCATTTTTCGTTTCCATATATTTCATTTTTGTTTATACAGTACATTATTAAAAATTGATTATACAAATTTCCATATATTTCATTTTTGTTTATACAGTACATTATTAAAAATTGATTATACAAATTTTCGTCGGTCTCTTTCAACTTTATTCTTAAATAAATCAATACATGTACTGTAAGGGGTGCGAGGCATCAAAAAGGTTGGGAACCACTGCTCTAGGCAGTAAGTTGTTTTGTGTACATAGACAAACTGGACTATGATTTTCAAGTAGGTGGCTGGGTGGTCTTATTCCAGCAGGATGGGCAAAGGGTGTCAGTTTGGTTTGTCTTTGAGTATTGCGTTCGGTTGAAAGATATGTTTGTCTTAATTTGCAGGCCTGTTGTTCCATAGAAGAAAACAAGAATCGTTCTTATGTCTCTCAATATAAAACACTGTTACTTGTTTGAAACTGGAGTTGTGGTTTTGTTTAGACAGAGAACCCTTCTGTTGCAGCACTGGCAGAGACCACACAATTGACACTAAGGCCAATGTCAGAATCAAACACCAAACGATCACCACCTGTACAATGAACCTACAGAGATTTTTTAAAAAACTGTTCATGCTAACCATCAAACCATAAAAAAGCATCTTAAAAAGCATCATTTTGCTATGTTGACGATACCATTAGAGCATGGGGAGGACCTGATGCTGGTGTGATAAGAAGAGTTAGGAGTTGATAGAGTAAATTCAGGGCAATTCTGCCATTATTAACCAGCAGGGCATTACTGCTATCGACCAAGGGAAGAGTCTATTAGACATGTGTGCACTGTGTGATGATGTATGGAAGTGAAACCTGATCAATGACAGTTGAGGATACGTGTTGCATGGGGAGAAAAAATGGTATGATAATGGTACGATGGATGTGTAATGCCAGTCTTAAAGACAGACTTACATCTTAGTACATCAGAGGAAGATTAAATCTGGACAGTATGGAGAGGTGTATGCAGCAAAGGAGACTTTATTGGTTTGGTCACATTGACAGAATGGATGAGAGTTCTTAGGTTAGTAGATGTAGAAAAGTTTAGTAACAGGGTCAGTTGACAGATGAAGACCAAGGAAAATATAGGAGAAAGTGATAAAAAAGGATTTGAGAGAAAAAGGGATAAAGACCTAGCCAGAGATAGGTTAATTTGTATAATTTGGATTATTCGGACTATCATTCTCATCTTGAGTGTTATCATCACAACGTTTCGTCCGCTGTAACCACAGGCCTTCTTCAAGTGTATCTTTTCGAACTCGGGAATATTTCTGTCAAACTCGGGAATCTGGACGGAACCCTTTATTTAATCCATGGGGTAGCATGCTCTCGTTCTATCAGCCATGATTGCGGAAGTCTTCAGTAATTCGCAATTCTTTGTATCGCCCTCAACGAGGATTGAACCTTGAACCTTCAGATGACTATCACTTAGAACTGAATTTTACTTAGTACTATATCCACTGCAGCACGGGTCTTTGTGATGATAACACTCAAGATGAGAATAGTAGTCCGAATAATTCAAATTATACAAATCATCAACCCTCATCTCAAAAATTCAGAAAAAGGGATAGGTTAGTTGAGAAGTCAGTGTCTAAAAGCCGTCAACATATGCCAGCATGTAAAACAAACGTAAACACTGGTGATGATGATCATCATCACCATGAAGATTTTATTGGTAAAGAACAATCAACATTTTCTTTTACAAAGATAAATTCTTGGAAAGATGGTGAGGTCTTACTTATTGTAGATTTTGCTGAAAAGTATTTATTTTGAAGGATGCTGTAGAAAGCTTACACTGGAATAATGCACAAGCAACACTCCATCCATTTGTTTATTACTACGGAAATGACGAAGCGCATGAGCATATTAATGTTTTGTTAATTATATCAGATTGTCTCAAGCATGACACATTAGCTGTCGATTTGTTCCAAACAAAGATCAAAGAAATACTGGAAAAACATCCTCGATTTTGATCTCTAAAAAAAGCTGATCTATTTCTCCGATGGTGTGGCATCAAATTTAAAAAAATCATCATCACATTCGGTTTAACGTGTTTTACATGCTGGCATGTGTTGGACGGCTTTCAGAAATTGACTTCCAAACTAACCTATGTCTGACCAGGTCTTTATTTATCCTTCAAGTCCATTCTTATCACTTCCTCATGTTTTCCTTGGCCTTTCTTTCTAAACTGGATCTGCTACCTTAACTGTTCTACATTTACTAACCCAAGAACTCTCATCCATCCTTTTAATGTGACCATACCATCAAAGTCTCCTGTCCTGCACATATTTCCCTTCAATGTCCAGATTTAATATTCTGCTCAGGTCATTAGATCAAAGCCTGTCTTTAAGTGGCACACCCATTGTATCATTCTCATGTCATAAAATCTTTTTCAATTTGTGCAACTATAAACCAGGCTAGAGTATTGAAGCGGAGTGGCACCTTTTTATTACTTCTCATCGGAATGTATTTAACAGTTGTCGTTTTTTGTTTTGGATTTTGCAGAACATGATTGAGTTTTGCAAAGAGAAAAGATAATAATAAAATATCAATGTTTGGTGCATTTGGGGCCAGGAAACCGATATCTTCAGACAGCCTGATCTGGTAGCACCAAAGGATATTTGTGAGTAATCTGAGTGTGGACTATGTGATGGAAAGTAATAACTACATGTTTCTTCTGCTTTTGATAGTTTCAATCTGCCATTCTCCAATGGTAGGTTTAACATTCTCTAATTTGGTATTTGTCTCCCATTCTTTTTAACATTTGTTTGTAATCAGTTCTTTAATTGTGGTTCTATAGTTCCTACTTATTTGTCTCCTGACGTGAGGGCAGAGTTAAACACAAGGTCAGTTTTTTAATTTGGGGAAAATCCAACTTCTTTAAAAAGGGGAACACTGGATTGGGACAAAAATAAAAATTGCACCAGTTTAGAATAATTTCTACTTCACTGACTGTGGGACAGAAAAGATGAAGTGTCATATCAGAACAGATACTACACTTTGTTCTATAGTCTGTATTTTGTTAGTTTAATAGTTGCTCCTTAGTTGCTGTTTTGCTTTGTAGTCTGCTTTGTCATTGACATCATATTCGGTTTAATGTCTATTTTACAGACTGACATGTGTTGGGCAGTTTTTAGAAATTGATTTTTATTTATCCCTCTTTCTTTCAAACCTCCCTTATCACTTCCTTTGCCAAATGGCCCTGCTACCGCAACTGTTCTACATATACTAATCAGCTCATCCTTGGTGTTTCAGGCAATATGGTTGATGTCTTTCTCAGCTGCACCCCACACATCATAGTCCATGGGGTTGGAATCAGGAGATGAGTTTACTGATGTTGGGACTGGTGAAGTCATGGGAATTCTGCCACACGTATGGCCTTTCTGCAGCCACCCTTTCTATCCAACGCTTGCCGAAATTGAACAGCAACTCAATATGGCAACCTGAATTGAGTCCGAGTCCCTTTTCAAAAGATGTGGGGCAGCATGGCCTGGCCATTGCTGGAAATACATAAAGACCATCGCAGTTCGAGTAAATTTGATTTTCATGCGGACTGTAGGCTCCTTACCTGTTGTTTTGCACAGAGCATCCACGGCTTGACTGGGTGTTCGACCTTGTTGAGGAATTTCTTGGCTTTTATAAGGCGATTCAATGCTTATACAAATGAGGGCACATATGAAAAATGCATTTCTAAATAAAAACTATTGTTTATATCAGGCAGAAATAAGTATCCTCACCAAAAATTAGAAAAAATTATCAAATAGAATTTAAAAAAAAATAGAAATCAGTTTTATCGTATTTTGCCCACCACCATTCATTTATCACTTGCTTATATTACAGACTGAGTTATGTCCCCCTGACATCGCTCTAATCAATGGCAGATCCGTAAAATATGATAAAACTGATTTTTATTTTTAATTAAAATTCTACTCAATAATTTTTGCTAATTTTTGGTGTAGATACCTAATTTTGCCTGGTACATAAGTATATCAAAGAGTTTTCTGGTTAATTTATTTGTGACTGCGATTTTCACCTGTGTAACTGCATTTTTCACATGTGCTCTCATCTGTATAAGCATCGGTGATTCTGTTAGGTTTTGGCAGTGAGTAACTTGCAACTCTTGTAAGCGGAGTAGCTAAGATCCTCTTTCTGCGCTTTCTTCATAGTCGACACCCATCTCTCTCGCTAAGGTCAACATCACCCTGCTTGGATCTTGCCACAACTTTTTTTTCAGCTTCAGCAAATTTCGTCATACGGACACAGTCAGAAGCCTGCTATGATCCTTCCAGCTCGCCACTGCATCTACATCTCTGTCGCAATTCTCCAGCTCACATTTCACGGTCTTTAAAATATTTAAGAAGCACTGAGCTGCAGCTAAGACTTCCAAATTCTTTTATTCTGATGCGAATCATCATGATGCAGATCAATCTTCCAATATTCTGGTGCTTTATAGTCGTCCATGGTCTCCAGCTCTCAAACCCACTACAGAAATAACTATCTGTTGTATTTTACAGCTATTGAATACTTCAAACGCATAAAAAAAATCTATAAAATTTGTCTCGAATACCATATATATATATATATATATATATATATATATATATATATATATATATATATATATATATATATCCATATAAGGTTAGTAGAAGAGAACCCTAGTAGAGTGCTAAATTATTTTTTAAAAAATCAAAAATAAGAGCCTAATATTTATTTATATATGTATTGTTTCAAACAAGAGGCTGGAGAGAGTTCGGTAAAGGAGATCAATCATAGGTCTCCTTGTTTTGGATTTGAAACCGACGGTACCGATGTTGTTCTAATCTTCTGTAGTACATATATAAATAAATATACACGACGCACACTGTTGTCAGGCTTTTTTTTACCTACCTACATTATTTATGATACAGAATTTCCATGGGTGGTAAATCTATATAAAGAAATGAAAGCGATGTCATTTTTAAGAATCATCTACTCTATAATAAAGGCCAATGTGTATTTATTTGTATCTATATAAATATCCATCCAGTCACACAAAAGTAAGCGAGCAAAAAACTTTCAGATGAAACCATTTTAAGTGTTATGGGGAAGTAAGAAAGCAAACACCAAGTCAGATATGAATTTGGAAAGAAATTCTTCATTCCATATTCATAATGACACGTTTTCTTTTATTTTTTCCTTTCTTCTTTCTATTGTATTTGATACATTTTTTTCTCATTTCGTTTTTTAAATTTCATGGATTGAGACGTTATTTTATATGAATATGAACACTGGCAAAGAATAATTATTTTCACTCATTATTATCGTATTATAATCTGTAAGCTGGCATAGGAATGTGCTTCAGCAAGTGTATAAAAAATTCTCATCCAAAATACTATGCTAGTACGTGATGAATAGTATTAAAGTCAAAAGTCAAAGAGAACAAATTACTTTTTAAGAATAGTACAAAAACAATCAATATAAATTAAAAGTCACACAAGTACATTCCCCTTTTTTAACTCAACCAATTTGATACTAACAGCAGTTTTCAAAAAAAGATTTAGATCGAAATAGTACCGACAGTTATTTTTAGAAATTTTGTAAAACAAAATCAAAAAATATAAAGAAGAACCGATATCATTAGTAGTGATCAATTTTTCTAATTAAAGATTTCTTCTGAACCTAATTAGACTTTTAAATAAAAAAATCTTGAAAAGCAAAAATAAAATATCAATAGACTATCAGTCATCATCATCATATTCAGTTAAACATCCATTTCACATGCTGGCATGCATTGGATGGCTTTTAGAAATTGACTTTCAAACTAACCTATCTCTGTCCATGTCTTTATTTATACAGCTTTCTCTCAGGTCCATCTTTATCACTTCCTCCTATGTCTTTCTTTTTTTTTTTACCTTCCCTCTGCTACCTTCTACACGTACTAACCCAAGCACTCTCATCCATTGTTTCAATGTAAGCAAACCAACAAAATCTCCTGTTAAGCACACATCTCCCTATATTAATAGAGCTAATATATTTATAACAAGCTAAACTACTTGTTCCAGTAGGAGTTCATAATAATGAAACATATTTGAAATATTTAACAAGTGAAAGAGATCACAACCCAAAATACTTAATCATCATCATCATCATATTCGGTTTAACGTCCATTTTACATGCTGGCATGTGTTGGACGGTTTTTAGAAATTGACTTATAAACTAACCTATCTCTGGCCAGGTCTTTATTGATCCATCTTTCTCTCAAGTCCATATTTATCACTTCCCCCATATTTTCCTTCGTCTTTCCCTGACAAATGACCCTGCTACCTTAACTTTTCTACATCTACTAACCACAAAAACTCTCATCTATTCTTTCAATCTAATCAAACTATGGAACTCTCTTGTTCTACACACATCTTCCATATAATATTCAGATTCAATCTTCTTCTGAGGTCATCAGATCTAAGCCTGTCTTTAAGACTCACATTACACATCCATGATATCATCCTCATATTATTTCTCTCCATGCAGAGCATGCCTTCAACCATCATTAGTTAGGTTTCACTTCCATAGATTATCAGACTATCAGTGAGAAGATAAAAAATCTAACCACTTATAAAGAAGTGATTACAAATATTTCATTTTCATCTCAAGATGTGAAACTGATAAAATACATTTTTTAATTATCTTTTCATATAAATTAATTTATATTCATAAGTTTACTTTATAAAAGTTAAATTTCTGATAAATTCTGAGAAAGAAAATAGTAACAACATTTATTGTGTTCAATTCTACGCAATCGCTGTAGAGAGAAGTAGAGCGTTCGGCCCCGCCACGCTGGACTTACTCAACCACTTTAGTCTATTAATGGGGATCACCGTGAATTGACTAAGCTCTACGAGTACCTCTCCATTGCCATTATTTGAGGGAACACTTTGAGCCTACCAAGCCAGCAGGATCTCCAATGAATCATCCAGATGTTCGGAATAAAGGCTTTTTAAATTTGGTGATTGAAAAAAGGCTTTCATGAACTTTTACATTTAAAATTAATATTCATATTTTGTCAAATGTTGAATTATGTATTTATTGAATAAATTTTATCTTTTCATTCAATGAAAAAAAAAAGTAATCATAAAATATACAGAGAGCTGTTGTATTCTAAAACGTTCCTGTAATATTCTATTTTGGGTCAAGATGAATAAAAGATAAGTTAAATTCATGTGATTTTGGTTTCATTTTAGAAAATTTTTGTTTAAGTACAAGTTATTTGGTCTTTTGGCTAGGAGCAAAGTTTAGTATCTGTTCTGATACTACATTTCATCTTGTCTGTCCTTGGTCAGTGAAGAAGAAATCCTTCTAGACTGAAGCAATGTTTATTTTAGTTCCAATCCAGAGTGTCTCTTTTTTGGGGGTAGCTGAATTTTCCCCATATTAAAAAAACGACCTTGTGTCTAACTCTGCTCTCGTGTAAATAGTAACATGATTAAATAGTGTCAATCTCAATAAAAATCCATAAATTTCTTTATTGATATTTGAATGTGCGTCAGTGTGCATCGGCCATAATCGTCTGCCTGTTGTGCTGGTCCAAAGTCGTTGCCTGATTCCGACACCAGTCACAGTGTCAATTACGTGATCTAAGTCAGTGCTGCAACAGAAGAATCCTCCTTCCAAATTCAAAACAAGTAACAAGGGTTTATTTTTGGGGATGTTACAATGATACTCGTTTTCTTCTAATGAACAATAGATTTGCAAATGAGAATTCTTAGCCCGACCAAACCAAAACGCAAGTCCAACCAAACACAATCCATTGGGCAATAGCTCCAGGGTCCATCTCTCTCTAAGAGGCACATAAACCTCAACTGACCGTGAGACACTCAGAGGACCAACTAACTCTATCTGCTGGAATATATATAGAGATATTCTGGGACTACACCAAAAAAGACCACTTAAGATAATCAGTTGCCTATCTATGAACATAAAAAAAACTGCTGTCAAGTGGGTCCTGCATCTAGCCGGTCATAACAGGGAACCTCGTATCCGTAGAAATATTTTATTCAAGTGGACAAATTATACGCTGGGTGGTCAAATCCAAACCAAAGATATTTCCCATTTTTTGACTGATTTCTCTTCTCTTAGTTAAATATTTCTCACTTGCAGCAAGTGTTATTCGTATGCATTGCAACTATATAACCCACTAAACATGCAACCGCCTAGTGCATGTTTACAGATATATCTTCAATATACAAGAGTATTTAAGGCATATTAGTTTTTGAAAACCGACCCATGAAATAGTTTGTGGATGAGTGTGTGGGTAGAGGTAAATGAGCCAAAAGTTACTGACCAGAGTTTATATCATATAAAAACTACTTAAGAATAATCTATGACATTTTCTGTAGATACATCTTCGATCCACAGGAACGTTTCAGTTATAAGTACTTCCACAGAATATGCTCCGATGAACTTACTGCTCTTGTAAACCCTAAACTAGAAGATCCCTGACCCACCAAACTAGCTGGTAACTCCCTTCACTATATAGGTCTCTATATGCTGGAAGATTTTCTACTTTGATAACTTCTTTACTCAGACAGCTTTCCATTGGAATTCCCTTCCTGCTCCCTGTTTTCCAACAGTATCAACATGCAGAAATTTAAATGTAATGTGAACAAATATCTTGCTGCCCAATTCCCTACCCAGATTGTCTTTCTATAAATATGGCTCCTACCATAGTAGCCCCTTACTCTTCAGTGGCAATGTGCTAGGATTCCAAAACATTTCCGACTCCGATACATAGGATTCAAAAACATTTCCGACTCCGATACCTAGGATTCCAAAACATTTCCGACTCCGATACCTAGGATTCAAAAACATTTCCGACTCCGATACCTAGGATTCAAAAACATTTCCGACTCCGATACATAGGATTCAAAAACATTTCCGACTCCGATACATAGGATTCAAAAACATTTCCGACTCCGATACCTAGGATTCAAAACATTCTGACTCCGAACTAATAGAATTGCAAAAATTTCAATTCAAACAGATTCCTTACTTTAAAGTCTTTCAATATCCAGACTGTCTGTAGATTCTTTGGAGATTAAAAAATCTGACTGACTCCTAGCATTCTTAGAAGACCAACTCAGACTCCTTCCAAAACCTTAGACTTCCTCTGACTCCAAAACCCTGCTTTCAAAACCTTGATAGAGCAACTAGACCAGGAGAAAAAAAGTTATAAAATACCTAAAATCTTTTCTGGGTCTATCTGTGGAAAAGTTGTTCTAGAGAAGGATGGTCTCTATCAGGCTAACTTGCCCTACTTATACAAACGAGAACAACAGAGATTAAGTAGCTAGATCTCAACAGCAAACAAAAAAAAACAAAAAATTCGTTTATGAAAAACGGACCCCTAAATACCTAAAAGTCAGAATTTAGTACAACCGTGAGGCAAGTTATTTTTCTAGTAGTCAATAGTTGGTCATTTTCTTTTCAATGTGGGTGGCAAAACGTCTACAGTTAAGCAGCAGACACCAACTGAAACTAATATAGTTGTAAGTGTTTATCATAAGATGCAGATTAAGTAAAAAACGAATACTATTACCAAAGCCAGATGTTTAGCGCGAATAAGGTTTTCTCTGAGAAAACTGAGCCTATAAATTTATAATCGCTGACTCATGTTCTGTTTAGATTAGAAAGTTCTGAGAATATCTGGGAGAGAACAATTTTGAAATACGCTATTTTTTTTTAAGCAAACATTTTACATTCTTTGAGAGCAATTTTAGTTGTCTTTTTTTTTAAAACTGTAGGATCACCACACATAAAGGCCAAGAGCCACTCTAAGATAAATGTTAATGAGATGAGATGGAGAGATTATCAGTCGTATGAACTAAGTTCCATTACGTAAGAGGTGGTTTATGACAAGTATTTGTTAATCTGACCCCTAATTCACAGTAGACCCTTACGTCCCAGTGGCAATGTGCCTTTTTTGGGGGGGGGGGGGGGCGTGAATATAAGTAATAAAAACAAAAATGTTTAATTGTGAAGAAATCTCTTATATTGTATGTAATAAAAACACAACATGATATAGCTTAAAAAGCTATATTCAACTAAAAATAATTTGGTCCAAACATGAGATATCTATTGATATGCACTATAGAGTTCTTATTCAAGGGACGTAAATGTGAATCATTTATATTACACTTTACATCTCTAAATATATCAAAGGATTTGCTAAAGAAAGATATGCAACTGATGATGTTGAATTTGACAGAAAAATTCCACTTTGATAGTTTGGATTTCATGCTAAGTCTATTGTACCGAATGTAGAGATATTTAGTTGCTTTGTTTTACAGCAAATGCCAAATTCAATCATTTTGGTAAAACAAATCTTTACACTTTTGCTTTAAAACGGTTATTGATTATGTAAATTTATTCAGGTTTTTTGTCAAATAACATGTATTTATATATTCGATTATGTTTGCATAACATATGTAAAATTATTGTCTCCTAAAGGCACGCTACCAGACATCGCATGATATTTAGTGATTCTTTTACATAAACGAGAGCATGACAGACTGCTGTCAGTATTTCGAGAAAATCTCAACAAATGAGTTTCCCCAGGAGATAAACTCCACTGCCGACCCCGTCCAGGGTGGTGTACACAGCTGTTTATGTCTCGCTGGCATTGCAAGCAATGTGGCCATACAAGGCAACCAGTTCTGATGACTTCGCGACTGAGCTGTGGCGCTCATGACTCTGGGATCCTTTTACGTGGCTGACACAGCTGTTCAACCAAATGAGCAGAGAAAAGAAGGTTATAATTGGTTGGAACCGCAGTGTCACAGTACCAATCTTTAAGAAGAAAAGGTAGCAACTACAGACTAATTCGAATTCTTTCAAACACAATGAACATTTTTGAGCGAATCAGTGACCATAGAATACAGGAAATTGTCACGATTATGCAAAATCAGTGCAGTTTTCTTAAGTGCGGCATAACAGACGCCATCCATGCCACACGGCTCTGAATCAGAAGCATGCGGAGAGGTCAAAACCACTCCATATTGCCTTCCTCAACCGTGAAAAGGCCTTCAACCACTTGCCGCACAATGTGATCTGGTACATGCTGCGACACCATGATGTTCCCAGGGAGCTGGTTAGCTGGGTCAGACTACTCTATGACTCATTGAAGAGGCTGGTGCGAACCACCACTGGTATTTCTAAGGACTTTCCCATCACCCAGGCTCGGATATCTTACAGCTGCTCTTCATTCTTGTTATGGACGCTATCACCAAGGACCTGCACTAGCCCGTGCCCTGGACATTCTTGCATACAGATCATGTTCTACTCGCTCCAAAGAGCAAATCCAACCTGCAACAAAAAGTCTAGTTCTGGAAGAACAGGCTGGTATACTTTGGTCTGCGGATGAACATCAGGTAGATCAAATATTAAACCCTTGATAAAAACGAACATAGTATCATCCAAGTTGACCGACAGGATCTTCCACGAATGCACGCCTTCAAATATCTCGGTCGGATGTTTAGCGATGATGGCAATATTCTCAACAAAGTTGCTGCATGCATCAATGTGAAATAGCTGAAGTGGCACACTACCACCGACATCCTCTTGTGTACAAGATCAGCGATCATCTAAAGTCGAAGATCTACTGGATTCTTGTGAGACTTGTTGCTTTATACAGCTCTGAGTGCTTACCGACGAGGAAGGCAAAGAGAAGATTTGCCATTACGGAAACAAAATGCTCTGCTGGATGTCTAGAATTACACTGCTCGACCACATCTGCAATGAGGACATCAAAAAGCTGCTATAGCATCGTACCGATCAAGGGCAGCAAAATGAAGGAATGCTGGCTCATATGGTTTTCACATGTACTGAGGGCCAACAAGAGCAGAAGATTATTTTTTTATGTACTGTTAGAGCATTCATTCTATTCAGCAGCTTTGTAATCAAGGGGTTTGTCATTTTTTTTTCCTTTATTGATATGAGCACTGATAAAGAGTCTGTAAGTATGAGGTATTTTTTGTGTTCTTGGGATGCTATGATATTTAGTGCCAAGTCGATAGCAGATACTTCTGTACTATACATGGAAGGCCCATCCGGGAGTCTTTTCTTTAATTTTATTTTTTATGAATGGCCGCGCATCCTACCCTGTCTCCATCTTTTGATCCATCAGTATATATTTGTAGGTGTTCTTTGCTTCTTTGCATGTATTTTGAGTGTTGAGCAGTTCTTCATGGAAAGTTAAAGGATGGGTTTTGGTTTTAGAGTACTTACTTAGTTTTAATATTATGGTTGGTTGTTTAATCATTCAAGGTGGAAATTTCGATTTGATGGATTTATGGATTTTTGCTGTGTCTATTTGTGCTTCTGTGAGGGTTTTTTTAATGTGAAGGTTTGATAGTATTTTCTCTTTCGTTGAATAATTTTGTGTATTGTGGATGGAAAACACATTGGTATGCAGGATTTGATGGGCATGATGAGAGCTTTAAGTAGTATTGTAGTGTTAGTTTTTTTGTCTTAATGTCAATTGTGGTTCGTTAGCCTCTGTATACAGGCTTTCCACCAGGGAGGGTTTGAAGGCTCCTAAAGCCAATTTTAATACATTTAGTTCTTTTATATAAGACTTTAAGGCTGTTCCATATATATAGCATCCATAGTCAAGCTTGGATCTAACTAAGGATCGGTAGAGTTTTAGTAGTGTAGTTTTATCAGTACCCCAGTTGGTGTGTGTCAGAACTTTGATTAATTGCATGGCCTTGTGGCATTTTGTTTTTAGATATTTTATGTGGGGTATAAAGGACAATTTTTTTATCATATATGATGCCCAGGTACTTGTGCTGATCAACAACTGGGATATTATTGTGGTCCAGTTTCAGTATGGGGTCATGATGGATCTTTCGGAGTTTACAGAAATGTATACATTTTGTTTTGTCCTTTGAGAATTTAAAACCGTTTTCTATGGCCCATTTGTTTATTTTATTTATACAGAGTTGGAGTTTGTGTTCAGCTGTGTGTATGTATTCTGATCGATAGCATATAAATAAATCATCTACATATAGAGCGCAGTCGATCCCAGTATTTACGTTTTTAATGATGTTATTAATCTTTATATTGAAAAGGGTGACAGACAGGATCCTTCCTTGGGGTACACTCATTTTTTGTTCTTTTGGGACTGAAAGTATGTTGCCCATCCGCACTTGGAAGTGTCTATCATTTAAAACGTTGCAGATGAACTCTGGCATTTTGCCTTTAAGTCCAAGTTCATGTAGGTCTCTTTTAATGCCGTATTTTCATGTAGTGTCGTATGCCTTTTCAATGTCAAAAAAGAATGCTAGGAGATGCTCTTCCCTGACAAATGCTTCCCTTACGAGTGTTTTAAGTCTAATTAGGTGGTCAATAGGGCTTCTAATTTTCCTTAATCCTGACTGATTTTCTGTAATCAGGTTTTTGGTTTCGAAATACCATGATAATCTCTCATTAACCATTCTTTCGAAGGTCTTACACAGGCAATTAGTGAGGGTAATTGGTCGATAATTTATTGGATCTGTAGGGTCTTTTTTGGGTTTGGGTATTGGGATCACTATAGCTTGTTTCCAGTTTTTTGGAATGCTGATATTTCTCCATATTTCGTTATAGATTTGTAATAGGTAGGTTAGGGATGGTTTTGGTAGATTTTTAAGAAACTGATAATGGACTTTGTCAGGGCCAACAGCTGTATCATGAGATTTATTGCTTCTTTTAATTCTGTTCTGTTGAATGGTTGGTTGTACTTTTCTTCATTTTTTGACTTGAAGTTAATTTTTTCTTTTCTTCATTTTGTTTTATTATTTGAAATTTTTGGTTTTGGTATTTTGTTGAGGAATTTGTTGAAAATTGTTCAGCTAGTTTGTTTGCAATGTTTTCCTTGTTGGTGATCTTTATGTTGTTGCAGATAAGATGTTTGATCGGGTCCTTGTTGTTCGTCCCTGATATTTTCCTGACCATCTCCCATAATTTTTTGGTTTTGGTGTTCACATTTATTTTGATACATAGTTTTTCCATGTATTCCGTTTTGATTCTTTGATAATTTTTCGTGCTTTTGCTCTGCTGTTGTTGTATATGTCCAAGTTTTCCTTTGTTGGGTTACTTTTAAATTTTCTTTGGTTAGCTCGTCGTTTTCTTATGGCTTTTTGGCATTCTTTGTTAAACCAGGGTTTGTTAAATTTTGAGGAAGTGGAGCTTTTTGGTACATTATCCTTTGCAATGGCAAGGAGTGTATTGGTGGAATATGCAATATGTTCTTCAGTGTCGGTGTTAGCTTCTGGTATTAATCTATATTGGCATGAGTTTTGGAATTTTTCCCAGTTTGCTTTTTGAAGGTTCCAACAGGGTATTTTGTTATCTAGTTTTGGATTCTCGTTTCCCAGTATAATAGGGAAGTGGTCACTTCCGCATGTATTGTCATGGGTTCTCCAGCTATAATCCATGTAAATGGTTGGGTTACATATTGTTAGGTCTATTGCTGAGAGAGTACCTGTTGCTGGATGTAAGTATGTGTTTTTTTTATTATTGAGCAAACATAAGTGGTTTTGGTTTAATATTCGGTTCTGCCTCTTTTGTTGTTTTTTTTACTACCCCATAACTCATTATGCCTGTTAAAATCCCGCATTAGTATGAAAGGTTTTGGTAGTTGTTGAATTAAAGCATTTAGTTCTGTCCCATCCATTGTTTCATTTGGTGATATATATAGTGAACAAAAGGTTATTGCTTTGTGTAACGTTGCAGTTATTGCAACTGCTTGCATATTTGTTTTCAAGTTTATTTTGCTGTGTGGAATATTTTTTTGATATATATATATATATATATATATATATATATATATGGATACCAGTGGCTATGTTTGATTTTTTGTTTATGTAGTTGTATGATGAGTAATGTTTTATATTAATTGTGTCATTCTCTTTTAGGTGAGTTTCTTGTAGGCAGATTATAGCAGGGCAGAAAGTTTTGATGAGGAGTATTATTTCTTCAAAATTTATTTTTGTACCTCTTATGTTCCATTGTAATATTTTGTTTGCCATGAGGTTTTTATTTTTATTTTTTTGTTTATTTTGTTTAAGAGTTTCTGGGCTTTCTTCTTTATCTTTCATCTATCTCCATCTCTGAGGAGTTTGTAATTTTGTGTCTTGTTGGAGTTCAGGTTCTTGTTTGAGAGCGATTGAGTTGTGGTTGTACTGTTGTTATTTTGGGGTCTTGTCTTCTTTATTTGCTTTTGTTTATTTGCTTTTGTTTTCTTGATTGTAGTATCATTGGTCTGAGCCGTGGTATTTTCAGTTTCCGCCTTTTCAAGGGTTTGGAATTTGTTTTGCGTAGTTATTGGTTGAGTTTCTTGTTTTTCAGCAGGTTCTTTGTTTGATGTTTTTTCTTTGGTTGCTTTTTTCGTATCTTCTTGAACTTGAATTGGTGCTATTTTTTGAAAATTTCTGTTTCAGGCATGTTTTGTCCTTTTGTATTTGGTTTTGCTGTTTGTTTTGATTTATTATTCATATTTGAATATAGTTCTTTTAGGTTTTCTTGGAATCTTGGCCATTCGTTTTGGTCTAATTTGACTAGTTTTTTGATAAGTTTTCGATATCGGTCATTTGTTTCATTTTGTCGCCTTGATGGGCTTGTTTTTTGGGTTGCTTCTGCATATGTGTTGCTTTTCAAGTATGATTCCACAATCTTCCTTGCTTCTGGGTATGATATATTTCTTTTATGTTTTACCTCTGTGATTTATTTTTCTTTTTGGTAAATTTTACAAGTTTTGGAGTAGGCTGGGTGGTTTTTATTATAGTTTGGACATTTTTCGTCATTCTGGAATTCATCTTCTGTATGGTTAGGGCCTTTTTCATTACATTTCCCACATATTTTAATTCTGCTACATACATCCTGGTGGTGCCCATATTTATGGCATTTGTGGCATCTTAGGGGTGTTGGGATGTATTGCTCTACTTTTTCAATGAGGTAGCCAATTTTTAGTTTTATTGGAATTGTAGGGGTGTCAAAAGTCAATATATAGGTATCACTTTGGATGGTTTTACCATTTCTTTTTATGGTTATGCGTTTGTGGTCAATTACGCGTGTTTTTTTAAAGCCGTTCTTATTTCATCTGTCGTTGCCAAGGATAATTCTTAGTTTCTTATAACTCCTTTAGAAGTGTTTAGTTTTCCATGTGGGAAAACTTTGCATTTATAATTGTACAAACTATACATTTTCAATAAGTTTTGTGCATTTTTATTGCTATTTACTTCGACAAGAAAATTTCCATTTTTAAGTTTTTTAAGTTGCTCTTACTCGTGAGTACTTTTTCAATTAAAAAATGGCAATAATTTGCTCATTTTTTTTCTTTCTAGTAGTTCTATTACTAAAAATCTTGGGTAATTTGTGGGAAAGCTGTTTTTTGGAGGGTTGTATATGTTTTCGTCCTCCGAGCTTGGGATGTCTGAGACATCGGAGTGGTATCTTTTTAGGGTTTTTGGGGAAAAAGGATCCATGTGTTTTTTGTTTTTATTTTCATCACCCTTGCTCTCCACCCGCCCTGGCACCACAGAGATACAGGGATGATATACTTGATTTTGGTGAAACAATGAGCACCTGTCTTCCTTTGATTTTGCTTTTGGGTTTTTTAAGAAAAATATCAGGGATGTCGCAGCCATGTCAATGCTTTATTCGCCATAACCAATTGACCCTCAGGCACCGCTTTCCACAATATTTTTTGGGTATTTATTAGTGGTTGTTGGAATAGGGATGTTAATTGTAGTGAGTAGATTGGTGTGGGTTTTATATAGTGGGGCTTGACATAAACAGCCGATTGATTGGATCGGGCCTCTCCAACTGCCCGTCTAGCCCACGTAAAGGCCAAAGTGAAGTGTTGCAGTGTACATATCCACTACTTTCCCGGGTTATGGACTGCTCAACCACCAGGATCCCGCCCTTAAGCATCACAGGTTGCCAGCCATGGCAAACTGGTGGCCCCGTTAGAGGGTGTAAGAAAAAAAAAGGAAGATAGAGTGAGAGAGAAAGGAGGTGAATTGTTGTTTTTGTTTTTTTGCTTTGCAGAACATGATTGAGTTTTGCAAAGAGAAGGGAGAAAAACAAAAAACTTCAATGTTAGGTGCACTTTGGGTCAGGAAGCCTATATTTTCAGACAGCCTGATCTGGTAGCACCAGAAAAAAATAAGAAAAGGCTGATTTTCGATCAAAAGCTGAAAACTCACATCTCAGAGATGATCTAGCAATTTAATCGGAAATCCGCTTTTTCTGGATTTAACAAAGCGGAATTCCGCTAAAAAGCGGAGAACTCACAATAGTCTTTTCATCTTCCCTTCCTTTATTTTGTCCTTTAGTCCTCACATTCCATGAGCGTTCTTTCTGACAAAGGGGGAAGAATTGTTGTTTTCTGGGTTGGTATTTATCCATCTAACACTTATTGTTGACTAGTTTTTAACCTTTAAGTTACATTTTTTTTTCAGCACCTTACAGCAAGTGGCTTCATACCTTGTCTGGAGCGATTTTCATAAATATCTTTCTTTTTTTAAATAAATAAAATGGCACGATTCTACACTTAATGGAATATAGCCCACAAAAGTATATATAAAAAATTACTGCTGTAAATTTGACAGCAAAAAACTTAGAAAATACATTTTTTTGGCTCATTTGTGCAAATTAAGTAACGAGAAGAAAACACGTCTCTGGATGGGTAAAATTAATTCCCTGAACAGAACAGTTTTGCACCACTTATGTCCCTTTACAAAGATTAAAATCAAGACATAATGATACTAAACCTTATTTCTAGATTCTAGAAATAAGGTTTAGTATCATTATGTCTTGATTTTAATCTTCGTCAAGGGACATAATTTTGATAAAAATCCATTACATGATTTTGATTATAGAAAATATCCAAAATTTAAGACTTAAGCTGAAGGAGTCTCAAGAAATATTGTTTAATTGGTGTCTAATGATTATAAATTCAATGAAAATCTAAAATATTTGATTTTTAAAATGGGAGATTGTGCCCATATTATGCCACCTAAAAATCCTTTAAAATATTCCAAAGAAACTGAAATTTGAGAATATTAATTGATGTAAAATACCTATTGTTAAAATTTCACAAAAATCGGAGATATCTAAATTTTCACGAAGTAGTTCCACCCTCTCTTTGCCATCTTTGCATAACACTAAATTCAATTAAATATAAATTACATTACCACCCCTTTGTTATTAGTAGCTGTGTTCCAAAATTTATAATGATCGGTTAATTAGTTTAGGAGTGAACCTGTACATTCAAATATATAAACATATACATGTACCTAACTTTATATAAATAGCGCTAAATTTAGTATGACTACAAATGTATAAACAAGCTGAAATACCCACCTACATAGAATGAGAGGTTATAATTATTTTTTTTAATTGTATCCTGTTCTCATCTTGGATGTTAACATTCAAGATAACAACAATAGTCCGAATAATCCAAATGATACAAAACTAATAGCAAGTAAGACACTCCTCCACCTTCAATCTATTTTCATAATGAGACGTTTTCTTTCTGTTTTCTATACCAATTTAAAGATTTTTTTTCTTTCCTTTTTTTCTTAACTTCACCGATTCAGACATTATTTAAATGAATATTAGTGTGAACACTGGCATTTAAAAAAAAAGAACAAAAAAAAAAACGATACTTTTTAGTTTTTTTGTAGAGGTATATAGGGGAAGATAAATACATTCTGTGAGGCTCTGCTTAAATAAAAGATGGCGTTAGTATTGAAAATAAATACAAAATTGTTTTGGGAAAAAAATGAACCTATAGAAATGTTTACAAATGTAAGTTTATTTTCTTCAGGGATTTGTTATGCTTTTCTGACCCTTTTTTGACGAATAATTTTGACAGAGGGTGTAGACGTGTATTATATAGTTTCTTCAGATATGCACGAGAAGAATAAAAAAGATGTGAAAACTTTTTTTCTCTCTCTTGACATTTTCATGTGTGAAGAAGGCATACAATATACCGAAACATCATTTTTATTTCAAAATAAAAAAGATTTTCTAGTAATTCTTAATACCAAAAACGAGGATCCTAAAATTCATAGTAAACAACTTCGTAAAATAGGAAAAACAAATTGAAATTTCATTGCATGATCAAGAAATCAATAGCATGTCATGGGAATATAGGACGTGCAATGAGCAGGCAGCTGGTGACAGCCATTGATCACGATCAATGAAAAGATAACAACAGAAAGAAGATAGTGAGACATCAGAGGTAGAGGGGGTGGGAGAAAGCACATGAAATGCATAGGTCACCAGTTGATTTCATTAGGAGGGGGCATAAAGTTATATAATATGAGCGGCAGTGCTTCCTACTTCCGATGGGGAGGGGAACTACAATGATTGAGTGTGTTTCATTTGCAGGAAATCATGGAAACATTCAAGAAAAATAAGACAGAAATAGTAAAGGGACAATACGAAAAAACTAAATAATACTATTGCATTAATATATATATATATATATATATATATATATATATATATATGAAAAGTTCTGAAGATAGTTACTATTTGAACAATTTTTGCATTACATTGCATGGCTAAAATAAATATCAACTTGAAACAGCTGCAAACAATTTTAATACCTTTGAATATGCTCTTTATTTGGTATATGGTTTCAAAATAATTCTTATATATATATATATATATATATATATATACTCAGCTCTATCTCAATAAATATTGAACTGTTCGGTGTTTACAAGTTGATGATTGATCTTTGTGTGACAAGGTAGCGAGACACAAAGGAGAGTTGCAAAAGATTGGGACACTAGTATATATTTTGGGATCCATGTATGACAAAGAAATAATCAGTCATGAATTTTAAAATGTACTATAAAAAAAATTGTTTTCACGATTTAAAACAATAATGTTATTTCCTGTTTCAAGTTAGAACGATGCAGCAAACAAGGGCTGGAGGTTAGAGGTCAGCTGCTGTCAACGGCTGTCATTGTTCTGAGATGAGACGAGACAAGTTCACGCAGCGAAATATCAGTCGTAAGAGCTGAGGAGAAACCGCAGAGTTGCGTCCTGGCTGATTACTTACAAAAGATGGGAGATCCATGATTGACTGGAGGAATCACTCGAGGGAGAGACTCTGGTAAAGTGAAGGGACCAATGAAAATGGTTCTGGGTAATGTAGGTTGAATTTGACCGGGTAGTGTCGAGTAACCTTGCCAATTCATATAATGTGCAACAATTTTCATTTTACAGTTTTGGATTGAATTTGGACAAGTTTTCAAGAGAAGGAAATCGCCTTTGCCCGCCCGACAAGAATTGCCTTACTTCACCTGGAGAAGTAGACGCTTTTTGCCTTTCTATCCAAAAACTTAACCTTGTCCAGAACCACAAATATACTTTCGTTATAGTAACTACAAGTTTCACAGAAATATATTCTTATTTTTTATATTACAAATATTTATTCGATTTATCTTGTTTTGAATGTACTTCTCATCCCTCAGTTGACGTCCAGTTCTCTGATCGACCCTAGGACCCGGACTTCTGATCAATCAACATAGTGTAGGGGAGGTGAAACCTGTTCAACAAAAATGCTACAACACCATCAGTCCAAGAACTACAATGGAATGTGCTCTGACGAACTTACTGCTCTAGTGCCTCCTCGACATAAATGCACTCGACCAACCTGATAATCAGCTAAATCCCATTCATTCACTGTTCAGGTCTCCAAATGCCAGATGACTTTCTACTCTAATAGCTTCTTTCCTTGAACGGCTAGCCTTTGAAATTCCCCCCTGCTCCCTGTTTCCCTTAGTGTACTAACATGCAGAAATTTGAATGCAATGTGAACAAACATCTCGCTGCACAATTCCTCACTTAGGATGCTCCTATAAATCTAACTCTTCATTCACAGTAGCCCTTTTTGTCTCAATGGCAACATGTCTTGTTTGGGGTGAATAAAAGTTAAAAAAAAAAAAAAAGAAGGGAAGCAGAAACTTTGTTAACATTGGCGTACTGAGAATATGACCGAAGTCAGCGATGCCACACCAACCAACACAAGAGTAAAAGTGACCGAACATGAGAGCTACATTATTGGATGCAGTAGAGGATTAGGATTACATTTGTAGTCAACTCAAAAAGAGATTTCTACATAACAATTACTTATTTTATTAAACTATTTATTTCTTAACATTCCTTATGTTTCATCATAGTAAAATAATTTTTTTCGAGCAACTAATTGAACTGGTCGTTCCCTTAAATTATATATGCAGTTTATTATTAATCCTTAAAAATACATTTGCTAGGATGTAAGCAACTGCTTCTTATTCCTGAACGATGAATTATTTTATGGTAAATCGACAATTATCTACTAATCTTGATTCTTTCGATAAATATGTTTACGGTGTCTTCCTTTAAAACAAAAAGAAAAAAAAAATTCTTACAAACCTAAAATATGTTATTACTTCGAATATCCACATCACGGTATTTTTTCACATAGATAATGAGATAATGTCCAACTGCAAGACCATTTTTTAATGCAATTCATAGCTTACATTAACACATAAAAACTATTAAAATAGAAATACCACTATAGCTTTGCACAGTACTATTTATTGTTGTTTTTATTATTTCTTTGTATACAAATTAATTCATAATAATAATGTTTTGTTACAAAGAATGTTGTGTCATTTGGATTGTGTTCCTTTACGGACTAAAATGATTAGACCGTAAAAGAACACAAATAAAAGAAGTCATATGATTATGCCGTAAACAGGAGTTGTTGTTGGGTGGAAGTAGATGCAACAGAAAGAGGAGGAGGGCATATACAGTACCTACG
The DNA here is from genome assembly GCA_963556195.1 of Sepiola atlantica. Lineage (NCBI taxonomy): Eukaryota > Metazoa > Mollusca > Cephalopoda > Sepiida > Sepiolidae > Sepiola > Sepiola atlantica. Next base: position 87,846,333 of record OY744516.1, read on the forward strand.
GCAAGTTCAGAAAAAAACAGAGAAGAAAGGTATTGTTCATACTACTACTACTACTACTACTACTACTGATAAAGCAATTAGTAAATGCAGAAGCCAGGGTAACATGACCAAATAATGTGCAACGTGATGAACAAGCACCCGAAGATTGCACCACAAAAATGCTTCAACTGAAATAAGCTCTGCAACTTTGCATCAGAATGTCAGGGGAACGACTCAGAGAAAAGACTTTATTATTATTTCCATAATACATGCACACAGTTGCACATTTTGTGATATGGACACCAGGAGGGAGTATGGCAAATTGAGGTACTGTAACGAACATGGGGATGAACAGTTCCATAAAAGAATGTGTGTGTTTTTACACCATTTACCGGAGAAGTCAAGAGGATTCAAACACTGCCCAGTTGATGACGAACACCGTTGTCAGACGACACGTAATCTCTTTATTTTAACATGCAGAACAATGAGTCCAGAGATGTAGTTATGCGAATTAAGTTGGTTAGAATAAGTTGGATTTCAGTCGATAAAAGAAGAAAATAATTCCCATTTTGTATCGGGAATTTATTTTGCACTTTATGTTGTGAAGAGCAGAGGTAAAGAAAGATGCAAAAAAGACAAAGTCAGAAAAAGTGTTTAGTGAGCCAAATTATTTTATTGACTGGTTACAAGGCCATTATTATATATTATCATTGTTATGGTGCCGTACCTATATGATGAACAGTTGGACTCGTCCATTCCTAATAAAATACTGGAAGCATTTAGGCTTCTCGTAATTGGATTGAACTCCAGTCTACCCTGGCAGTCAGGACTGATATACCACTTCTCTTGTTCTCTGTACATATCTTTTCTTCAATATATATTGTTCACCTAACCCCGTGTTCTGTGTCTTCATTTCGGCCCCTAAACAGGGTTACAACAAATTGGCGACGAGGTATTCGCACTAATACGGGAAACCCAAACGAAAAACTATCAACGAGATAGTCAAAGTTACACAGCAAAAAAACAACAAAGAATGTTTCTTGAACCTTCGACAAAAGGACCCCCAAAACGGCGACGTTGGATTTAAATTTGAATGCTACAACAGGCTACAAATTAAATTAAGGAAAACCTTTTAAAACAAAATGAACAAGAAATTGATTACAAACTTGTCTAGTTCTGAAAATTGACTTACCAGTGGAAAAAAAAGGAGAAAAAAGAAACACGTGGAAACAAACTTATTATTTCTCTTAATTGAAGAAAGGTCAGTGGTTTTTTTTCTACATTGCTATTCTGACTTAACAATAAGGGAATACATGATTTTTTTTCTCTCTCCAAAAGAGAGAAAGTTACTCCTGCCGAAAGAAAAAAAAAATTTTGAAACCATACTTTTTTTTTTCTCTAACTAAAACGCGTAGAAGCGTACTAAAAAAAAAAAATTTTTTATCGAGAGAGAAAAAAAAAGGTTTATACTCTTTTTTACAACCAAGATTACATCTAGCAAGTGTAATCTAAAGAAAAGATTTGGTTAGCGACAACAGAACGCAGTTTACGTCATCCAACTTCAAAGAATTCTGCGAGATTTTTCAGATCAGACACATCACGACTCCCCTGTATCATCCTCGGTCAAACGGCAAGGTGGAACGCTTTGTTGACATTCTAAAAAGATCCCTAAAAAAGCTTGCGATACTCCCATGGAAAAGGCCCTGCAACAGTGTTTGCAAGTGTACAGAATCACGTCAAACATGAACATACCATCCTCATTGTCTCCCGCAGAGATGATGTTTGCACGGAAAGTGAAGTCTGTTTTTGAAAAATTACTGCCTAAACAGACCAAACAAGGTCGAGCTTCTACTGTACCAAAGACACAATACATCCCAGTAGACAGAGTATATTTTAAAATGTTTAAAAACAATACATCTTTTGGGAACCTGGTACAATAGAGAAAAGGATTGGATCAATGGTCTACATAATCCAAGGACCTCAGCTCTCTCATAAGAGACACCTAAACTAGATTAAGAAAAGACTGTCAGATGACACTGACAGCTCTCCCCAGGTAGAAGTGATGGACGTAATATACGACATCTTTGACTTACCAGTACCCAAAGCACTCTTGGCCTTTTGGCTAAGATCAAAGTGTAGTATCTGTTCCGATGGATACTGCACGCCTGTCCTGTGCAGTTCTAGGAGGTCCACCCTCCCAGGCTTTGCCTCCCCTCTTTGGGGAGGAGTAAGTTTATTGCTTACTGTCTGAGGCGCCCCTACCGGGGAATGCCGACGGGGCTGCCCAGGCAATTTTTAAATGGCCAGAGTGCTCACCTCTCGAGCGCTGGCTTTTCAAACCCCACTTTCTCGACCCGATCTTGGGTCACATCTTACTTGTGGGAGTAAGATAAAACTGGCCTTGTGCCTAACTCCTGGGGAGGAGTAAATAAAACCCAAAGCAGCCACAAAAAAGAGGCAGTCTAAAAGGAAACGGATAGCTCCGGATTATATCAAAATAAATTTAAAACGGAAACGATATTAAGACTCCTGAGGAGGTAAGGCTTGGGAGGGGGGTGTTATGGTGCCGTACCTATATGATGAACAGTTTGACTCGTCCATTCCTAATAAAATACTGGAAGCATTTAGGCTTCTCGTAATTGGATTGAACTCCAATCTACCCTGGCAGTCAGGACTGATATACCACTCTTGTTCTCTGTACATATCTTTTCTTCAATATATATTGTTCACCTAACCCTGTGTTCCGTGTCTTCATTTCGGCTCCTAAACAGGGTCACAACAATATATATATATATATATATATTTCAACCCTTTTCAAGCTACTGGCCTCCATGGTGATGGAGATGTGGTGGCATGGCTCAAGAAGGTACAACTGGTGGTGAGATTTCAAAAAATAGATTACGTAGCAAGTTTTTTGCCCTTATTTTTGGAGGGAGATTCACTCCAACTATTCTTGGAGATGGCAGAGGATCAGCAAACGGACATTGACCTGATTGAATCTCGGTTGAAAGAGGGTTTCCCAGACAGAGAATCCTCTGCTTATGCAAAACTGAAACTGGTTAGATGAGCAGGAGAGCATGTGGATGTTTACGCCGGCAAAATAGAACAACTTGCAGGGATGGCAGGCTTCAATGTAGGGCGGACCTGGGACGGCGATGAAACAGGAGTTTGTGACAAGCTTCCTGAATGACATTTCAATGGAATTGCAACAGACTCTGGTCATTGAAATATCTATCATGGGCAATTTGCTGACATGGGTGAGGGTGCTGACTAAAGATATGGGTAAAAATACGGTTGCAACCATGCAGTTACCTCAAAGTGAGGTCAGAATTTTGCTCGAGTCAAAGCCTCGAACAGGTATCACCTGTGATAGATGCAGAAGCCAGGGTCACATGGCCAGATACTGAGCAACGAGTGACCCAATCGAAAGAGTATCCAAATATATAGTAAAGTATTAAAATATATTTATGGCAATTAAGCAATACAGAGGCGTCCACATTTGATCCTTGCATGAATCATTAGGCTAAGTGGCACTTAGCCTGATGAGTTGTATTTTGCCAGCGTAAACAACTATGTGCTCTCCTGCTCATCTAACCAGTTTCAGTTTTGTGTAAGCAGCGAACTCTGTTTGAACGTGGACGCCTCTATGTAGCTTAATTGTCATAAATATATTTTCATACTTTACTATCAAGCTCTACTCACATATTGAGCACTGTTGAAGTAAATACTGAAAATCTCTACACAATATATTATATCACTTCATAATAGTATATGTGTATACATAAAATAATTATATATAACCCTTTTATAACCACAAAGTACAATAATTTACTAAATATTCTTGAAACAAGAAAGTTAATCTCTGTATTAATAAAATTATCAGATAATATCTAATGTGTAAGTGTTTTTCTCGTCGATATGTAACAGTGATAATTATGTATTAAATTTTTATTATTTTCCTTTTTATTATTGCTTCAATATTTATTGAAATTATAAATAAAATAACGGAAGACTAAGACGAATTCTTACCATTATAATAATATTATTAACAGCAAATTATACAGATTGATGTAGAAAGCACCGTGGAATTTTCATGGATCCCTCTAGTACATTATAAATTAAGTAACGAAAGCAAATACACTTTTATATGTATTTATGCATTATGCCCCTTTACGTAGCTCCCTTTTTAATACTCTTATTTCAAACTTAAATATAAATAAATAAAATTTGTTTTTGACAATTACAGCATGATCAAAATATAGATCAAATTTCGCTAAATACTTCACCCGATAGTTCAAAATTCCATCTCAACTATGTAAAAAAAGTAAAGTAAAGAGGGTGACCTGAAGGTTTTTTCCATTAGTTACTACACCGAGGTGTAGGGGAGGGCACCACTTTCTTTTCCAGGATTACTCAACTTACCTTTGATCCTCATCTTTTTATGGTGAGTGTTTAGCAAGGGGCATGAAGTACCATTTTTTAAGTTTTTGGTATGACTCAATCGAAAATTGATGGCCCATTAGCAAACATTCTTACCATTATGCCAAATGGGTCGGTCAAAAGTAAAGTAGTTAATCTTAACTGTTCAGATCTCTTCCTGTAACTCATCTTGTACTCTTTGTATGCCTTCCAATTTCAATATTAAATTTTAATTTCTGTCTTGACACTGAAGCACAATAATCGGTGCTGTTCTGGCTTGCTATCTACGTCTCATGAATTTACTTTGTTATGCGATCTACACCTCATATTGCAATCAACCCGGTACCAGAGCAAGGAAAACATTTCTTCTAATTTATTTCGAAAGAATGTGTGGTTAGAGAGCCCGGAACCCTAAAATTAACATTCAAAGAAGAGACCGTGTGACACTTCAGACAATAACCAAGTTAAATAACGAGAAGTCGTCGAAGACTCAGTAATCTATTCCTTGTAGATATCAAGCCAAGGTAGAGAGGTGTATGGTGTAGATATTTTTTCCTTGTAGCACCTAATACTCTATATAAAGTCTTAGAGCATTATATATCTTTAAACCTGTTCAGTATGACTTTCGTGGTTTTCGTTCAACTGCTGATTTTTTAACTGTTGGTTTATGGATAATTCAGGAGAAGGAAGAGCCATTGTGCTTGACATTTCGAAGGTGTTTGACAGTGTGGCATTCTGGTCTCCTACACAAACTTCAATACAATGGTCATTTTTAAGGTTTTTTGGAATTTTCTGGAAAACTAAGGTATATGGTAAACTGAAATTAAAATGCCATCAACTAGACCCTAGAACCTCTATCTCTACCAAAAATCAGCTGAATCCATCCAATAGTTGATGAGATACAGGGTGGTACATACGTACGTACACACAGATAACATGATTTCATGATTGAACTTCCTGGATCTCTGGGTTGCCTTGACTAATGATGCTGAAATTCTACACACTTATAGAACCTACCAAATAAAAATTTTGTGCAAAGTTTTAACTAATTTCGTTTATTGGTTTTTGAGTTATAATTGATAAAAAAAATGAGATTTCCAGCATAGGCTATTCTTGAGGTCTATTAAGGGATAGAGCGCTCTCGCGCCTCCCTTGATTTGATAAGAGAGAAAGATCAAGAAGTCTTAAAGTCGATTTCTTCTCAAGAGCAGAGCCATCCATGAGAATCTCAGGAAGAAAAGGGACACACCTAGAATTGAAAAACACAAACTGAGTCTTAACTGGATTGAATAAAACAGCCATTTCGTACCCTAATCCACAACTAAACCCAGGTTAACCTCTAGATCAGCTGCATATTTCAACTGATCTGAGATAGGTGAGAAGCAACACCAGAATAGAGAGTGGTATCATCAGCATAAATGTTAATTTTCTGAACAATATTCTCTGGAAAAGCATTTATATAGAGAATAAACAGTGTTGGGCCTAGAATGGAGCCCTGAGGAACACCAGCATTGATAGGAATAGAGAATGAAGAGACACCATCCAAAGTTACTTGCAAGCTTCGTTCAGAAAGAAAACCCCAATAATGTCAAGAACCTCACCACCAATACCATAACCCTGAAGTTTGTGTAGGAGACCAGAATGCCACACTGTCAAACACCTTCGAAATGTCAAGCACAATGGCTCTTCCTTCTCCTGAATTATCCATAAACCAACAGTTAAAAAATCAGCAGTTGAACGAAAACCACGAAAGTCATACTGAACAGGTTTAAAGATATATAATGCTCTAAGACTTTATATAGAGTATTAGGTGCTACTTTGGCTTGATATCTACAAGGAAAAAATATCTACACCATACACCTCTCTACCTTGGCTTGATATCTACAAGGAATAGATTACTGAGTCTTCGACGACTTCTCGTTATTTAACTTGGTTATTGTCTGAAGTGTCACACGGTCTCTTCTACAAAAGTAGTGACATTCCATGATAAATGCCAGTATACTGAAATCATGTGCCCTTAATAGGGTTAAGATGAAAATTCATATAAAAGCAGGAAATTCCCAAATTTTTACACTTTTATTGTCATTAAGAGTATGCGAGCACAACAGCGCTATGTATTTTACTGGTAGGAATTTTTCTTCAGCGCACCTCACACACTTCATCTACTCATGCATAGAGATTTATACTATAGTGATGTGATAATTAAATGGTTTGGTTGATATGTAGTCATACCCTTAATGACAATAAAAGTGTAAAAATTTGGGAATTTCCTTGCTTTTGTACATTTAGTGTATATGAATTTTAATCTTAACCCTATTAAGGGCATATGATTTCAGTATACTGGCATTTATCATGGAATCTTTCTTGGAGTTCATATATTAGATCCATTGCTCTTTCTGCTTCTTGTAAAATCGGTTCTCTCTATCGCTCCAAACACTTTATCACACCTGAGGCTATTCTGATTGTAGATTTGTAGGGATAGCCCTATAAATCTACAATCAGACCATGTATGGAGTACTCTTGTCAAATTGGGCTGTTGAATCTTTGTCTCATTTGAGGGTTATCGATAAGGTGCAGAAACGTATCTGTAATTTGATTGGCTCCACCCTTTCTTCTTCTCTACACCCTCTCTCTCACAGACGTGATGTTGCTAGTCTCAGTCTTTTCTATAAAAACTATTATCGCATGTGTTCTTCAGAATCATGTCATCTAGTCTCTGCTTCTTTTGTTCCAGCTTGTTTGATTCGTTGGTCTAGTGGTCTCCATCAATTCGCTGTTTTGATACCTCATTGTAATACAGTTTCCTATTCCAGTAGCTTCTTTCAAAGAACTGCAGGCTTGTGGAACTCTCTTCCTGCTGACTGTTTTCCTCCTAGCTATAACCTTGGTCTTTTCAAGACTAAGGCCAATAAGCATCTCCTGTCTTTGCGATAATCATATTTGTTCTTGTTAGCTCCTTACATCAAGTGGTTTTATGCATTGTCTGGAGCGATTAACATAAAAAAGACAACAACTTAAAATAATATTTCTAAATCACCCATCCAATCATTTTATTTACCATCAATACAACAGACAAAATATGATTGTTAACTTTACATGTCATAACTTCGACATGAAAAAAGTAAATAGACCCCCCCCCCATAAAGTAATTCATACATGTTCAAATTTCTCCTTCCTTTGTCAACGGCCAGGACTTTGAGCCATACAAAGCAGCAGTATAAGTTGACATTTTTTGTGCTTCAGATATCAATATACCTATCATATATTACCATTTAAGTATGGCAGGAGTCAAAGAAGCATTAGAATTCTCAGAGTTTCAGAGGAGTTATATTATGGATCAATCTGGGTTTTCTACTCTTGAAGCTTCTTTCGTCGGACTGTTTGCCTTTGGAATTCCTTCCCTGCTCCTTGTTTCCAGCCCCCCACCCCAAATATCTGACTCCTATCACAGTAGTTCTTTTACACTTCAGTGGCAATATGCCTTGTTTGGGATAATTAAAAGTTTTTAAAAAATATAAGAAATATATGCGTATGATACAATATTATTGATGACTGGATGTTTATAAATAACCTTTGATCCCAAATGCTACAGCAACTCCTAGACGGTGCTTTCCTTTTGTTGGCTCCACTAGGGAGAGTTAAAGCTCCTGCATATCACAACAAACACTAGTTATTGATCAACTTTCATCACCTAGTTTTCTATGCTTCTGTATAAAAACGACCTAAGTCATTTTCATTATAAGCAGAAAAAAGAGAGACATACTTTCACATAGGAAGGTATTAATCATCTACATGGTTCTTCGACAGACGTACGACTAATACGGAAAACAAAGGCAGATTCCTGGCACTTGCTGATATTGGCAACACTGTGAGACAAAATAAAAGCTAATTTGTACCTGCCATTTTGCTGTTGTAAATTATAAAAAATAATTATGCAGAACATAAAAAGGCATCAATAACTAAGTTATTCTTTCTTTTCTTTTTAACAGTCAGAATAGTAAAAAACAACAAAAGATTGTTTCCAAAAACCAAGATGTAAGGCGCATTTTTGTATTCACTTTTGAAATGTCTAATATATATATATATATATATATATATATATATATGATTGCTTTTTCTTGACAGAAGTTTGCCATCTCTTCAGTTAGTTGCTGTGTGGCCGTGCGCACGTAGGTGGCTCTTTAACCCAGCTTCAGTTTTACATAGACGTTCATATATGTGACACAAAAATTTTCCTTCTGGTAAGGGTGCTTGCATGTTAATTTTTCTTATCTTTCCGTTTTTGCTGGAGATGGGGCATTCTACCGGATGCCAGACATTCACCAGCTATTTCAGACACTCCAACCTAGAGATCTTTTTAAGATTCTAACCGTCCCTTTAAGTGCAATTGTTTGTATTTCTCTTGCACTCGGTTCACCGGGTATACTCGCCAGATAGCTTTTGAAATTCTTTTTCATTAGTCCTGTTGCTCCTATAATTACTGGTATGATGGAGATGAATCCCTGAATGTCTTGTCAAGCCACTTTTTGAGTTGCAGATTAGACCACAAATATAACTAAGCACTGGAAGTCGGTCTGTTATAGCCTCCTCATAAAATTGTTGATCCTGTCTTTGGTTGTGTGATTTAAGATTTGTAAACCATCTTAAATCTCACACACACACACTCACACACACACACACACGAGTTGAAGTACCATTCAATAGCAGGTTTCTTCAATCTCTATTTATATAAAGTTAGGTATGTGTATATGTCTATATATTTGTATGCACAGGATTCACTTCTAAACTAATTAACGGATCATTATGAACACAGCTGCTAGGCATAAAAGTACATAATTATTTTTTATAATTTACAAAAGCAAAATGGCAGGTACAAATTAGCTTTTCTTAATTTGGGTTTTACATAGTTTCATTTATTTTTATGCAAAGACGGCAAATAAGGGATGGAAGTTTTTTGTGAAGATTCAAATACATCTGATATTTGTGAAATTTTAACAATAGGTATTAGACAATTAATAAATATTCCCCAAATTTCAGTTTCCTTGAAGTAAAAAAAGCATCGCTTTTTTTGTTTTATTTATGCTTTTCTGATCTTTTTTTCTGACAAATTATTGTTCAGATCAGAAAAGCATTAAAAAAATGTTTTCATATTTTTGTAGGGGAAGATGAACATATTTTATTATGCTCTGCTTAAATAAAAGATGGCATTTGTACTGACAAATAAAAAATTTGATTTGGAAAAAAAAAATGGACCTATAGAAATGTAAGTTTTTTTAATGCTTTTCTGGTCATTTTTCTGATGAATCATTGTTCTGGAAAATTATGGATATGTTTACCTTGTTTGTCTGGATAGATGATGAAACAGCTGTAAAAACTAAATCTCTATTGGTATTGTAAATAAAGATATAGTTGCTGGAATCTTCATTTTATTGTCTATTTATATATGCTCTGGAATTATAAATTAATATCTATTCAGCTTAAACTTTATAAGTTTGACTACAAATAATAAATATATACACATATTTATCTTAATTATCATTGCCGAATCCTTGGAACAGTTAAAGGATGAACTGGAAATATGGAAAAACGGTCTGGTGGTCAAGGGTTTGTGGGTGAACTTGCCTAAAACGAAAGTGATGATGTGTGTCTACAATCCCTAAGAGACTCTGGTCAGTATCATTGTTCTTTGTTTCAGGAGGGTGTTAGAAGCAATGTGATACAATGTAACCTGTGCCTATTGTGGGTCCAACAAAAGGTGCAGTGACCTGAAGGGTAAGTTAGCCTGAAGCCCAACTACAAATTTAGGAGATGCATGGGACAGGCACATCCTATTGACAGTCATCCCCACAAAGCGATGGTACTAGATGACAATACCTTGGAGGAAGTAGACTCCCTCTGCTATCTAGGAGATATGCTGAGTTCAGGTGGTGGATGTGAACTCAGTACGGCCACAAGGGTGAAGGAAGCTTGGGTGAAATTTCGGAATTTGTTGCCTCTGATAAAATCGCGAGCTGTCCCTCTCTACATCCGGGTTAAGTTGTATAGCAACTGTGTCAGGATCGTCTGCAGAGCATTGACAGATCCATGAGCAGATGGATCTGCAATATGAAATCTAACCAATCCCAACACATCAGGTCAGAAGATTTGTTGAAAAAACTACACTTGCCCAGTATGGAGGTTATTCTCAGGATGAATCGTATTATCATCCTTTTGAATAAACCATTGCAAAAGCATGGATGTCCTAAATCGCAGGAAGGTTGGATGGCCAAAGAAAACCTTGGAAGCAAGTGATTAGACAAGACTGCACAGAGTGGAATTTGGAGACAGCTGACCTGCTGAACCGTAAGAAGTGAGCTTGCATAATATCAGAAAACAAGGTAAAGGTGACATTAAATGAATAGAAGAAGAATATATATATATATACTAGTTACAAAAAAAAATGAAATTAAAAACATTCCAGAGCAACGCTCGGTATGTACAGCTAGTATTAGTATACATTTTTATTTCTACAAACATTTATGGCTACATATGTGCATACATTAAAGCAGAGGATATCATGTGACCAGAATATTAGTCACTCAAGAAATTAATTAATGTGTCATCTCAAAGCTATTATTATTTGATTTTTTATGGCAACATTTTTTTTATTACTTCACACTTCTGATCAAAAGACTTCCATTAATATCTGCTCCTAACTTAATTCCACCATTCTGTGTCGACAGACTTTTAGTTCAAATAAAAGGTGTTTTTTTTGTTTTTGTTTTTTAATTACTTTTTTTATTCAATGTTCTACTTATCTGATTAATCTAGGTAGATTTTTAAAATTGTGTGTATATAAATCTAGAAAATGAAATTTATAAACCATTAAAAGAATACCCGTTCCAGGACAAGTAAAATTAACTCCTCAAACGAAACCATTTTGCACCACTTTTATGTCCCCACACGAAGATTAAAATCAAGATAGAAGCTACTAAACCTTAAGTCTAAAATACTTATTCTAATTTTGATCAAAATCCATCACATGAATTTGATTCTAGAAAATGTCTCAAATTTAAGGCTTTAGCTAAAGGAATCTTAAGAAATTGAAATTTAGAGAATGTTGTTCATTGTTATCTAATGACTATGGATAAAATTCAATGCTAATCTGAATTTTTTTTAAATGTAAGGTTGTGCCTATGTTATGCTCCCTAAAAACTTTTTTAAATACTCCAAATAAACTGAAATTTGGGGAATATTTAATTATTGATATCTAATACCTGATTGTTGAAAAAGGGGTACAAGCTTTGTGAAAATTCCAATACTTCTGATTTTTGTCAAATTTTAACAATTACGTATTATTACCATTTAGAGTGTTATTATATATATATATATATATATATATATATATAATTATAAATATTTGTTTTTATCTACATAAGTATACGTTTCATCCTTTACGGGAATCGTCAGTGTAGAGAAGAATTATTCACACCAGTCGCCGACTCCAACCCCAGAACACGAGTTACATTTCAAACTCAAATTCCAACGTCCTTGCCCACCTGTATATATATATATATATATATATATATATATATATATATATATATATATATATATATATATTAATTGGATACTGAATTCAGTAAATATCTCTCATGCTCTCTGATTCTTAGACTTTCTCTCCCCAACTCACTTATTCTCGCTCTTTTGCGAATTTGACCTAAATAAAATATTCTGTTACAACTATTTTTTTAGAACAATTGAAAAAAAAAAGTTTTTGGTTGCATTTGAAATTTATAACTTCTTCCTTCATGAATCTGGTCGTAAACATTGGGGTGATGGGACAGACTGGAGCTCGGTAGACCCTTTCTTCTTAAAACCCATATATTGGATTAGCATTTTCTTTTCATATATCTCTATCTTTATAAAGTTAGGTATGTTTATATGTGTATGTACAGAATTCACTCTTAAACTAATTAACCGATCATTATAAATTTTGAAACATAGCTGCTAGGTGTACGAGGCCCAAATTTTGGCTATATTTAGTTTGATTTAGTTTTATGCAAAGAGGGTAAAAAAGGGGTGGAAGCTGGTTGTGAAAATTCAAATACTTCTGATTTGACAGCAAGTCTTAATGAAACAGACATTTTAAGTAAGCCTCAATAAACATGTCTATAATTAATCTACAAGCAATTAACAATAAACTAATCCCTTCTTAGAGAGAAAGTGAAGCCTGGGAGGGTGGACCTCCTAGGACTGAACATAACCATACCTCTACCCAACAGCATAATGTGTGTGTATGTTTATATATTTGTATGTATAGGATTCACTTAACAAATTAACTGATCATTATGAATTTCGATACACAGCTGCAGTCGGATGGGGTCCTAATGTGGGCTATACTTAGTTTGATTTAGTTTTATGCAAAAGGAGTAAAAAAGGGGGTTGAGCACTTTGTGAAAATTACTAATACCTTAGATATATGTGAAATTTTAACAATAGGAATTAGTTTAAAAAAAGAAGAATGAGTTTTTAAAAAAAAAAACAATGTATCAAGAATAAAGAAAAAAAGAAAACGTCTCATTATGGAAATAGAGTGAAGGATTTCTTTCCAAATTCATTACAAACGGTGAGGGGGTCTGATTTGCTATTTACTTTCTCTCTTCTCTTAAAACACTTGAAATCGTTCCGTCTGGCAAGTTTTTTACTCTAGTAACAGAAGCGAGAGGGAAGTACATTTACTTGTGTGACAGGAAGGAAGTACATCTTATATATATATACAAATAAATACACATTGGTCTTTATTATAGAGTGGATGGTTTTTAGTTTTTTTTATCATTCTTATATATATTTATTATTTTGCCATCTAATTTACATACGTGCTGGTGGTGTGTACAGATACACTTATGTAAATTAGCTGACTATCCAAAAGAAAGATTCAGGTTGTTCTTGATGGTCGTTCATCTAAACAACATGACATAAATGCAGGTGTACCTCAGGGATCAATCCTTGGACTTTTAGTGTTTCTGACTTTCATAAACGACCTCCCTGATGACATTGTGTCTGAGATTGGTATATTTGCTGATGACTCTACTCTCGTCATGTGGGTAAAACGGACGCGCACATATCCACGTCAATGACTGAATCCTTAGAAAGTGACCTCCAGTCTGTAATGGAATGGGGTCATAAATGGATGGTAATATTTAATGTATCTCGCTGCATAGCTCCCAATTTAAACTTCACCCTAATTCTCGGTAGCTCCTTACGTTTACAGCGGCAAGTTGAAAAAAAATTTTTTTTAAATGCTATCAGAAACATTAAGAAATATTAGAGTGTGATTCAATTAAGATAGTGAAAGAGAGTAGAGAAATACATAGACAGCTAAGAGAGAAAGAGAGATGGGTGATTTGTTCAGCTAATTATAAATTACGGCTATGTTCTGTTTTAACGGATGACATCATCCTTTTGTTATTTCAGCATCTTTGACGTCATAAAAGATTTCTTCCCGATATCTTCAACCTGTTTTAATGGATGATGTCACCTCTTTGTGATGTTATAAAAGATTTGCCAGGTTTATTCTAACTTTGTTTAGCGACATCATCCATTGTGCATGGAGACAAACAAACATACAAGATAAAAAGCAACGTCTACAGAGTTTTTTGTTTTTTTACAAACGATTCACTGCTCATCAAGGCTCACGGGCCACTCGAGGATAAGGGTTGAGTTGACAGGTGGACGGTGAAACATCCTGATCAGAATTGATTATTTACGATGACGGCTTAACAAGAATTTGTTTACATTGGAATTAGAAAACGGCAATGTTGTAGTCAGCCAGGAAGCAGCCCTATGGTACTGTGTTTCATTAACGGCAGTTCTAGGAAATAAACTTTGCTCATGGAAGTTCTGTTTAGTTTAAGGTATACAGAGGGTAAGGTAAGGTAAAGGGTAAGGTAAGATATTGCTTAATGGCACATTAACTCTAAGAATCATTTAATGCCATTAATGTAGAAGGAAATATCCTTCATTTGAGTCTTAAGTCAGTTGGTCATTTATAGTCATTAGTTAAGACCTTTGGTATTTTGAATTGTTGTCATTTTGGTGAAGGTTTCTATGCTTCAAGTTCTTTATATCTTCAAATGTTTAATCATGGTTTTTGGTTTAGTTGTTTTGTTTTACGACATATCAACCCTTTTCGGGTTATTTAATGCTGAATCGGGTCATTTTGGTGAAGGTTTTTATGCTTCAAGTTCTTTATATCTTCAAATGTTTAATCATGGTTTTTGGTTTAGTCGTTTTGTTTTACGACATATCAACCCTTTTCGGGTTATTTAATGCTGAATCGGATCATTTTGGTGAAGGTATTTATGCCTCAAGTTCTTTATATCTTCAAACGTTTAATCATAGTTTTTGGTTTGGTTGTTTTTGTTTCACAGCATATCGACGCTTTTCAGGTCATTTAATGCTGAATCCGATCATTTTGGTGAAGGTTTTTATGCTTCGAGTTCTTTATATGTTTAAGTATTTATTCATGGTGTTTGGTTGAGTGAAAGGGGGGGGGGGGAATTGTTTTTTGTTTTGGATTTTGCAGAACATGATTGAGTTTTGCAAAGGAAAAAAAAAACATCAATGTTTGGTGCATTTTGAGTCAGGAAGTCAATAACTTCAGACAGCCTGATTTGATAGTGCCAGTAGGTTCTATTTGACCCATAGATGGGGCCCTTACAGGTACTAACACTCCGGGCCAGATTGGACCTGGGAGCAACTCCACATTCCCCACAGCTCCCAAATGGAGGCCTCACCACTGGATGTCTTTTAAGGACCTATACAGAGGGAGGAAGAGAATTTATTAATAGTGGTTGTAGCTAGACAAGATTTTGTTGTTAATGTTTTACCATAGATTGAAGCTCAGTCGAGCACCTGCTTTAGTAGGATATATGCATATATATATATATATATATATATATATATATATATATATATATATATATATATATATATACACACACACTTTGTATGTGTCACATGTTTATCAATCGTTCGATTTCTTTTTAAAAAAGTGCTTATATCTGTACCTCTTATTCTCTAAATAATGGGTTACAGCATAGAGATACACATAATTTGAGTGCAGAATCAGAAAGAACATACAATTTTACATAATAATGCCAAGTTCTATCAAAATTGCTCAAAAACTACAGAAATTGAAGAAATTGCAGATTTTCTTGTGAATTGGTCCATGATTTCAAGTAATTTTTGTATATAATGATGTCAATTTTGAACTCCAAATTTCAGAGATTTAAATTATCATAACTTTTGAACCACTAGAGATATTTGCATAATTCAAACAGTTTTGAACTCCATTTACTGAACTCCCGAGGACTGCTGTGGTTAAATAACAATAACCTAAAATAAAATAAATTAACTGGGAATGCTACTGTAGAACCACATGCTGCCCCACTCGACGACCGTCGACCCCAACGTTGTGTTTCTGTGGTCTTCTTCTTTATCTTCATTGTCCAGCCAAGTCGTCTATCCACCGACGAATCGTTGAGGGCACAGCACTGGTCAACAAGTTAAAAAGAAACACAACTCTCGAGAAAGAACACAAACACATATACGTTGTGTATAATTTTGTTTGAACTACGAGTGTGTGTGAGCCGTCGCGTACTGTCGAGACCTCCATCGTCGTTGCTAAAGTCGTCAGCTCATCTCATCGTTTTCCCGGTCCGATCTGCTCTCTCGGTAGTCTCGATCCTAACTCTCGGGAAGTTCGATCCTAACTGTTCGTCTTCTCTCCGAAACCTAAATTCGTCAACTTTTACCATAAACTTTACTGTCGTCAACTGTCGTAAAACTAACCTACCTTACTGTAGTCAGGTGTCGTAAAACACTGTCACTCCTAAAATGTCGTGTCCAGTGTTATTTTCTTAGTGACCTGAACAATGGAAATTGACCACTCCCAAATTGTCTTTTGTCTCTTTCGATGAGTCATTTCCTATCCCGTATTTTCTTTTGTCTTTGTCGATTAATCACTTCCTATCCCGTCGGTCTTCATTGTATCACACTACTATACCTCTATAAAGCCACCATTTGCTCATGTATAACATTCTCACCTTCATCGTAGGTGTGTGTGACTTCCACAGATACCACTTATGACAAACACTCCTATTTGTTGCAGTCTATCACCAGCCTTGATAACCGATGGACAAGACCTGGTCAACTGCATCGGTAGGTTACCTATTCTCATTCCTTGTAGGGGTTGATGTGCCGCCTCTAAGTTTGGCCTGGTTCCCAAGGTGTCGACGTCGACGAATGGTTTCTGTTCTCCTAGCAAAACTATAGATGGTTGAAGCATCTTAGTTAATTGGTCCCTACTTTACCACATTGTGTTTGTTGATCCTAAAGTCAGGATTTCACATCTGTTTCAGAAGATTGACATTGGCTGGAGGGAAATGCATAGAACACAGGAATGGAAGAGAAAAAAGATCACAAAAATACTCTTAATATAAAAATAAGTATATATATAAACCCAGAAAGAAACAGAGTTACAAGCACAATAATGTTTGTGTGTATGTGGGATTAATACTTTAGATGGGAACTGGCACTTCTATTATTTCTATTCATGCTAACAGAATTAATATTAGGCAAATTTTCTCAAGGGCAGGTAAGTCCACAACTAATCTCTGATCTTCTCTCAATCTTTGTTCTGCTTCTCTGCCTCTCTCCATTCTGCTGAAAAATGATTTTCTTCGTTTGTATATTAAAGAATGGATCATTGGCATTGCCTGCCCGAAAAACATCTTTCATATGTGGTATTTTCTCATTGTTCTACTCGTCCATTATTCATTTCCTCTCTCTCAGAGTTGGAATATCTTCATTTCATGTGACCAGGGCGTATGTTCTAACCTCTGTGGTGAGAATATGTTTTTGCGATTACAATTTGGCAGGTCTCAGTAATCTGTCAACCCTCCAGTCATCAACATGCTCGTCTGTCAAAACAGTTGACCTGGACCTTGACTCACTTCACCACATTGCAAATTTACATTGCCAAAATAAACAATTCGCTTTTTTCGTGAAATTATGATTCAAATCTAGGAATACTAGAAACCTCTAAATTCTATAGTGCTCTTCTCATTCTATCACACATGCACATGGGTTTTGTCGTCACATCTGGGCTGGGGCACCAACTACTAGTCTCTCCCTCTTGGACAGTGTGCAAAAAATAGTCTCTAACCTAATAGGTACCACGCTGTCTACCATCACTGCAATGTTGCATCCCTGTTCTTGTTTTACAAGTACTTCCATGGAATGTGCTCTGACGAACTTACTGCATTTGTACCTCCTAACGCAAATACCCCTGACCAACCCAACTAACAGCAAAATCCCACCCCTTCACCATAGAGTTTCCAAGATTTAAAAAACTTTCTATTTAAATAGCTTCTTTCCTTGGACTGTTTGCCTTTGGAATTCCCCCCCCCCTGCTTCCTGTTTCTCCAACTGTACCAACATACAGAAATTTAAATGTAATGTGAACAAACATTTTGCTGCACAACTTCCCACTTCGGGTGCCCCTATAAAATTGACCCCTAATCAAAGTAGCTATTTATGTCTAAGTGGCAATATGCCTTGTTTCGTGTGAAATAAATAAATAAAAACAAATATGGCTCTTCTATATTTATTTAAAATTGTAGCAATTATATTTTCTTTTAAAATAATACATATTCTGTCTTATTTACAGTAAAATTAATTGTCAGCTAAATACAGGGTGACCCAAAAAAAACGGGCCCCAAATCTAATTAGGCCCCGTTTCTTAGTGTTTCATCTGAATGAAATTAATTTGGGGGCATAACTAGTTTATTATATTCACAACATCATATCAAAACACTAGGGTATTTGGCCTTTTTTTCTCCGTTCTACAGCATGTGTTCTAGATGGACTCCTTTTAGCTCCGTGCTTTTCTTGAGGCGCAGAACGAAGTTGTCCATGATGTTCTTACAGAATGAATTGGGAATGGCTCTCATCTCCTCCCTGATGGCTTCCTTGAGTTCCATGATGGTTCTGGGTTTCCTTGCGTACATTCTGTCCTTAAGATAGCCCCAAAGGAAATAATCTGGGGGGGCTTAGGTCCGGGCTATGGGGTGGCCACTCAAAATTAGTCTTGAGACTGATCACTCGGCCTCGGAAATTCTCAGGACAGGTTTGAGGTGTGAGAACTTGCTCCGTCTTGCTGGAACCAGAACTTGCTCATGAGCGACGGGTAGAGGTCTGGAGCTCACTCTTTAAGGTTTTGAGGACCTCCACATACCGCTCCTTGGTGACTGTCACTGCTGCGCCAGATTCTTCGATGAAGATTGGTCCGATGATGCCTCTGACCGAGATTGCAGCCCACACCGTGCAATTAGAAGAGTGCAGGGGCTTGGTAGCTACTTCATTGGGTTTGGACGACCCCTAGAAGACATTTGTCTTGGAGTTCGCCTTTCCGTCAAGATGGAAGTGGGCTTCATCTGAGGTCCAAAGGAGGTTAAGGAAACCTGGTGTCTCCTCCATCTTATCGAGCATCTTGACTGCCATAGTGCTCCTCTGCTTCTTGTCTGAGGCTGTAAGGGTCTGCAGCGTCTGTATTCTGTATGGGTAAGCCCTGATATTGTTCAACAGCACTCTCCTGCAAGTCTCACGGGAGATACCGAGGGACTGACTTCGCTTACGCACAGAGCGTTTCGGACTCTCCTGGAGAGACTCTCTCACACTTTCGACCAGCTCGGCTGTCCGCTTCTTGGGACGTGCCAAGTGGCTTGGACGGTTCTCACTGGCAGCGTTGAAGTTCTCTACGGTCCCATACTTCTCGAAGTGGTCCACCCAGTTCTGAATTCTGCTTTTGAGTGGAGCCTTTTCACATGATGCATGAAACTGTCCTGGGTTTTCTTAAACGAGCCTGTCTTGTAGTAAAATTTAACACAGTGTATTCTTTGTCCCAGCTCCCACTGAGGTCTTGGTGTACTCACGGTCGTTGATTCTGCCATGTCCTGTAAAATACGGGCAATCGGTGAATAAATAAAGGAGATATCACATAAAGTGTACACGGGGCCCGCTTTTTTTTTTGAGTCACCCTGTATTCTTCAAATCAATAAAACGAATGTCATTGTTTGAATTGTATTTAAAATTGTACTGCTTTATGTGATCAACATTTTTTGATTTTGGAAGAATTCATTTTAAAATGGGTAAAGTAGAAATGTTGTACTTTAGCGACATCAGATTAATGTCCAATCACAAACTTTGCTGATCGGACGATTTCTCAAAATCAGGATTAAATTTTGTATGGCATCTAAAACTAACTGTAGATAACATGTAAGCTTGTAGATTCTGTATTTTAATTTTCATCAAGATTAATAATTCATTACATAAATCCGAATAAATGTTATTTGCTGAACGTGATTTCCATAGAGATTACAATGCTATGAATTGACAGAAAAACATAAGAGTAGTGTAGTTTCATAAATCCTGTATTTACAAATAATAAATAAATAAACAAATAAATAAAGGAAAATTCACTTTATTCTGACTAATGAAACATGCTACAACAATAACAAATGAAAATTAGCTAGTCAGAAGCAAAGTTTGATTTGTCAGCGTAAATGTTATGTGGGTCTGACATAAAAAATCTGACAACCTAACTTTATATGTTAGATAAACATATCTGTGTGTCTTTATGGCATATCAACCTTTGTGGATTATTTGTTGCCAAAACAATATTATTATTATTATTATTATTATTATTTCTTCTTCTTATTCGCTTTAACGTACGTTTTACATGTTAGCATGTGTTGGACGGCTTTTAAAAATTGACTTCCAAACTTATCTCTGATAAGGTTTCTTTGGAGGTCATTTTCTTAATTGAGGCAAGACTTTTATAGGCAGCATGCCCTTCCTGACGCTAACCCAGTGGGGTAATAGGGACCAGTGTTTTTATTGAGACACCATTTCTAGGTGATAGCCCACCAAAGCCTAAGAGCACTTCACCTGCCCTTATAAACAATTGAAGACTCTTCATGCTGAGATCACAGTGTAGTATCTATTCTGTACTCAGTCGGTGAAGATCTAAGACCTAAGCAATTTTTATTTTTGCTCCGATCCAGAGTGTCCCTTTTTAGGGGAGCTGGATACTATAAGATCTACAATAAAAATATTCACACAATAGCCCTATTTTTAGTCACTATTTATCTAGAGCAGATGAGATGATTTAACCTTTTCTTAATACACACAATGTAACTTTGGCATGAGTTTTCAATAAATAAATTGTATTGGAGAATATGCAGAATAAAAAGACAAAGTTTCATTCTAACATTTATATCAACTTTATTGGCCATCTTTGTTAAACATATAATAAAAGGTGTTAGAAACAGAGGATATGTCCAGGAGTTTGGACGAGGAAAAAAGTTTGGAGAGTCCATAATAGGAAAGATAAATGTCTTGGTTGTAGGGAACGGAGAAGAGTTCATAACAGGAGAATGTTTTTAGGAGAAAGTCTGTGCGTACATATTAATTAAAGGCAGGCTGTGTGTTGGAATATTCTAAGTTTGCATGCATGCAGCAAGTCATCATGTTGGATATTGAATTCTTTCTTGTCGACGCTGTTAGCCATGGCGAATGGCAGGAGGTTTGCAGGTCAAGAGAGGAGTTTTCTCATTGGTCCAACCTACATGGGTTGATTACACAGTATGGGCCTACTTGTGGCTAAAGAGGAAGAATAGAGGCGAGCATTCTCTTTTATAAACTTTGGGACCAGTGCTCTGATTGCATGAGAGATTGTTTCTGATTGGGCATGTCAACATCGAAATTACGTGCCTGCTCCAATCAGCTCGCAGCTTAAAAGTCAAACAGATATTTCAAACATCGTTAATGGCGACTTTTAATGCTGCTGTTGTTTGTAGTATTACTGCTACAAATATATCCTAATGATCCAGCAGAGTGCATCATCGTCTTAGGTAATCGTGGGTTTCGATATACTCCCTCAATAAGGCAACCCAGCAGGAGCTGATCAAATTCCTGCTCGCAATCCAGTAGAAGAACTTCACATGCTTCCGCATCTGTTTCAATGAGTCAGACTTTTAACTGCCAGCAAAAATAAACAATGTAAACTATGAAGTTATTAAGATTTTATATACATTAGGTATGGATATATGTTTACGTATTTTTATCTACATGATTCACTCCTGAACTAAATAAACCAATCATTATGAATTTTGGAACAAAGCTGCAAAGTGTAAAGTGGTCGTTATATGGGCTATATTTAGTTTGATTTAGTTTTATGCAAAGGGGGGTAAAAAGAAGCCCTTCATGAAAATTCAGATAGCTCTGATTTTTGTGAAATTTAAACAATAGGTACAAGACATCAATTAGTATTTCCCAAATTTGAGTTTTTGGGGGTATTTTAACAGGCATAATATGGGCACAACCTACCATTTGAAAATTCAAATATTTCAGATTTGTATTGAATTTGATCCATAGCCAATTAAGCAAGATTCTCTGAATTTCTTAAGACTCTTTAAGTGTAACCCTTAAATTTTAGACATTTTGTAAAATCAAAATCATTTTATGAATTCTGATAAAAATTGAAATAAGGATCCTAGACATAAGGTTTAGTATCATTATATCTTGATTTTATCTTCGTAAAGGGACATACAAGTGGTGCAAAACCGCTTTGTTCTGGGGAAATAATTTCACCCATCCTGGTACAGGTATTCTTTTAGTTATATATATTAATTCTGAAATCACACAAGTCTTTCTCTGCTTATCTCAGCAGCGCTTCCAAACGTTTTGGATTTCTTTGGACTTAAAATTTTTTGTTTAAAAGTATGGTTACAGATTGTGCTATACTTGCTCCACTATAAACTCTTTATCACAGAGTATCCAGTGTCACTCAAAACGGATGAAGGTCAATAAATATATCACTGAGATTAAATTTACTCATATCAATAACTAGCGGTATTCACTCGGCATTGCTCATGTGAAGATATATTGCTGGTCGGAAGTTTTCTTAGGAAAAATAATCTCAAATATAGTCATGTTTGCCATATATATATATATACATATATATATATATATATATAAATATTACTATTTCATGTATCCACATAAAACTTTATAAGGAGATATAATTTTTTATGTATCAATTCACAGTATTTACTTCAACAGTGCTCGATACATAAGTAGAGCTAGGTAGTAAGCTATGAAAATATATTTATGGCAATTAAGCTACACAGAGGCTCCCGCATTTCATCCCCGGGGGGAATCTTCAGGCTAAAATGCATGGAGTTATTTTTGCCGGGTGTTTTTATATACACGGCTAGCTACTTGACCGATCAGATTCTTTGTTGTTCTCTCAGTCAATCGTTAGGTTTCCCATGAACAAAGATCCCTGTTAGTGTTACTTCCTATATCCTGTTCTATTGTTCTGTTTTCTATAGAGTGGCCTATATCCTGTTTCTTTGTTGTGTCAATATAATGGGCGAACTTATTTTAACATGTGGTTACTTGTATTTCTATTTTAGGTTTTAGTTTTTTAAATTGTTACGTTATAGTTTAGTTTAGTTTTTTTTTTACTTATTTGTTTATTTATTTATGTATTGTTGGCCTAAGGTAAATTTATTTCTGGGTAGGCAGCTGCTTGCTATTTCACTTTTACAGTTTAATAGATTATGGAGGTCTTTAAAGTTTAGGATTTTTCATTCAAACATAATCTACATGGGTCGTCTAAATTTCTACATGTACTGGCCTGTAACAGAGAGTTAATAAAATAAAGACTGAGTTCAAACGGGACGCCAAATTGTCTTTTTGGGTCTTTTCACTATCAACAGTCTAAACATGCACGAGAACGACGCGACATTTACAATCAAACTTTTCGTCCAGAATTTGATTCCTTATTTCTTTTCTTTTTCTTTTTTCTTTTTCTCTTTGCACTCGACGTAGTCACAACGTCAACCTTTCTCGCTCTTCACCCAGAGCAAAGTGTCTAAGCTTTTTATTACGACGAAAATTAGCCCATGCAAAACAAGGCTCATTTGCATATGTGAAGTCTCGTCGCGTGACAAAAAGCACACGTTTCTATTTGGTGACTAGAACACTCTGGGTTCAATCCCAGATGGACAATGCACGGTGCAGCTCTCACTCTTTTTCCTTCTGGACCTGCATGATGGCTGCTACATGGCCTGTCGTATTATTTTCCATTCAATCATTTTCTTTGAGCTCCCAATAGTGGTTTGCTAGTGCTGTTTTAATCAACGTTCTCTAATCAAAATAATTTATAGCATCCATTAAATAAATATATATTGTTGGAAAAAAAATAATGACATGATAGACTCTGCTCGTCTCGAGTGATCTAGATAAAATATAGTTTTTCTTATAATAATTTTAATTTGATTACACGTTCTACTTAGAACGTGTAATCAAATTAAAATTATTATAAGAAAAACTATATTTTATCTAGATCACTCGAGACGAGCAGAGTCTATCATGTCATTATTTTTTTTCCATTCCCTTTCATTATGACCCAGACAGTCTTAAGAGAAAACTAAACAGTATTTCCTGTTAAGTGATATTCCTCATACCTTAAACCTCAGCCGAGATGATGCAGGGCCTGACCTTACGTAAAAATGCATGTCACCTTTACAAGATAATTCAAAAACCTTGCCAAATGCCTATGCAAAAATCGCTCACGTGCGGACACGTGACCAATACTCATATATACAGAAAGAGAGTTCATGTTAGACAGTGAATAGGAGTCTGTCAACCGGAGAAAAAAAGAAGCAAAGAATACAGACAGGGATGAGAAAAAGACAAAGCTCATATCTTCTCTGTTGATACAAAACCGAAAGTTAAATCATCATATCTTACTGCAGTCACGAGAAATAGGATTGTAAAAAACTTTTGAGGCGAACTTCATCCACCACCAATCTATAGCTATTGAGGACATTTTAAATTCTCACCAAGAAGTGTGATTCTGATATCCTATGTAAGGATTGTGTAGCGTTGACTGGGACCCAGAACTCCAACTCCCACCCATGTGTATGATATCTGCTGCACTTATATTTTGTTGCCTGCTTTAACGTTCTTATCGCAATATTGTGATTCTTGAACTTTTCTACTCCCTTAGGAGCGCAATTATAATTCCTGGACACTTGAACTTTTTAACTCCCGTGGGGAGCGCATCTTGTGCCACTCATCCATGTATGTTCTTTTGTTATATGCATGTTTATCCCTTTTTAATCCTCATGTAAATAAATATCTGTTTTTACACTTAACTTGGTGTTTCAAGTTGGCTCTTGCCTGTTTGTTTTGTTCTTATTTATATGTGACGTTTTGAACTCGAGAATCCCCCCCCCCATTCTGTTATTAATATCGGGCTCCAGGGACCTACGAGCCAATTCCGGACTTATTTATTTTTTAAAAAATTTTTAATTTATCATTGTCACGTGCACGCTGATGTAGTCCCGACAAAGGCTGTGTGTGACAACATATATATATATATATATATATATATATATACACACAAAAATGTAAATAAAAACAAATTTTTAATTTATTGATTTTTGTATAAAAAACAAAATGCCAGTCACATTAGTTTATTGTGTTTATTTAATAAACAGACGAGAAACAAATATCTTTTGGTAGAGTTTTGCAAAGAAGGTCAAACCACAAATTAGCAGCATCTAAATATTTTCCTCGGAAAGAAAGCAAGTAACACCACTGTGTCTGGCGAGTGTCCACCAATATTTGCACCACAAATCGCCTGTTCGTTTCATTAGTTCTTCCAATTTCATCATGTGAATGTAATTCCTCTGAACAATGTCCAAGTAAATGACCATCTCAATGGGTGAATGCAGCGAGAAAAATGCCAAGAAAGACCAACAAAGAATAGGATGGACAAAATTGATATTAGGACACATTTGAATAATTAACTTAGCACCATGATTAGCTTTCTCAAAGCAGGGAAACCATAATTTGCTGTAGCAGAGAAAAATGTACAGAAATAGAACAAACCAGTCAGATTTTAATTCTATTGTTACATTAAAATATTTGACTAGGAGCAAAGTGTAGTATCTGTTCTGATACTGAACTTAGTCTGTTCTGTCCTTGTGCTTTTTTTGCATGAAAAAGTTAATTTTTTCACTGAACAAGTGTTAAAATGCTATTAAAATGCTATTTGTTAAAATTCCTTATTGTTTTGATCAATTTTTATTTCAAATTCGTGAATTTCACGATTAAATCAATTAAAATGTCAACTTGTCGTCTACTTATTTTCTTACATTCTGATTGAATACAATTTTCCGCCTGTCTACATATGTACGAACATAATTGCCTTCGCATATTATAATGACTTTTATTTTGTTTTTATGCATATTGAAAAATTTCATGATAACAAAATAATAATGAGACTGTCTTATTTTTCAGGTTTGTTACCTTGATAGAAAATTAACTAATCAATGTCGACCATAAACACATGTGAAAGTATTCAGTTCACGTTTAACCAAGTAATATCGGATTATCTCAAGTGCATTTGGTTAAGATTATCATAAAATCAATCACATTATTTTCTGGGCAGACATGTTTTAGATAAAAAAGTATAAAATGGTACTGCAGTTCTCTTCATTCTCATCAGATCTTGTTAAATATCTAGGCCGGGTGTACTAAAAAGGTAATTTGACAAGAATAGGTGCACTTAGCATGGACATGCACTTGGCCGGAAGAAAATAACATAACATGATTTATTGTCAAAAATAAAATAATCGTTGGTTGAAGTCTGGCCACCTGGCCTGGAAAACAATTATGGTGAATGGTCAAAAATAAAATAATTGTTGATTGGAACTACCTGCAAAAACGCTCTTTGGGTGTGGCTATATTGACAGTGAAATCCCACAGTGGGCGTTTGTAAAGGGATCACAAATTGTTATGTAATAACTCGAAATTGATATTGGCAATTTGGGTCCGCGAGAAAACACCCGTCCAATCTGTGTGTGTACGTCTTCCTGCCTCACTAACCCACATTCCTTCACTGCCACCGACAATAAAGATATATCATTATGTTTTCATATATCAGTGTGTCGTCATTCTTTGATGCTCATCAAAAATACTACAATCTAACTCAATGATACGTTTTAAAAAAATGTTATCTTTTTAACTTTTGTTCACTCCAAACAAGGCAAATTGTCACTGAAGCATAAGGGGCTACTGTAATAGGGGCCAGAATTATAGGGGGACACACGAGTCGGGAGTTGGGCAGCAAAATGTTTGTTCACATTACATTTAAATGTCTGCATGTTGATGCAGTCAGGGAAACAGAGCAAGAAAAGAAATTCCAAAGGCAAGTGGTTAGAGAGAAGAAGCTATCAGAGTAGAAAATCTTCCAGCATCTAGGGACCTCTACAATGAAGAGGTGAGATTTTGCTGCTAGTCGGTGGGTCAGGGGTATTTTCGTTGGGGAGGAGATAAAACTGCAGTAAGTTCATCGGAGCACATTCTGTGGAAGTACTTGTAAAACAAGCACAGAGATGCTTCGCTGTGGTGATGTGACAGAGCTAAGCAGGCAGTGCAGCACCTACTGCACCCTGTTCAAGAGAAAGAAGCTAGTGGTTGGTGCACCAGCCCAGATGTGGCAACAACACTATGCACAAGCGAATGGTGGCTTTATAGAGATATAAAAGACTGGAATATGTGAGAAGTTTTCTAATTCGGTAGAGGGAGCCACCTTCTTTGCAGCAGACTTGGCAACATCTTTTATGTACTTATTCCAATTTATGTTGCCTGATAATATCAGGCTGAGGAGTTTAAATGTTGGTTTCACAAAACTGGTGCTATCAGCCATGACAATCGGTGGTTGGAAAAGTTTCTTATAGCTGTTCATAGAAAAGAACTTTGTCTTGGTAGCATTAATTGTGACCATCCATTTATAGGCTCATTCTACTACAGACTAGAGGTCGCATTCGATTTGGCCTTATGCTGCGAATAAGCAAATACTCACATCTCAGACATGATTGCCTCGAGGAGATCGTTTATGAAGACTAGGAATAATATAGTTATGAAGTTGGCATCATTGATTTCATAAACCACATTAAGCCAACCATAATAAATTTGACATTTTCTTATTTATAACTCATAAAAGGCTAAAATATTGACAATCACATAATTTATTACATTAAAAAAAATGGAATAAAAGTATTATGCAAAGAATAAGTCTTACTGCTATCCGGAAAATAACAGTAATTCATTATTTCATAGGAATAAAATATATCTAATAGCTAGCGTTCTATGAGCAAGCATTTTAAGGTAATAAATAGTTCTGTCAACTGAACCGACTATCTTAACTGCTCTACATCTACTAACCCAAGAACTATTATCCAATGTAGCCATACCATCGAAGTCTCCTGTTCTGCACACATCTCCTTATACTGTCCAGATGTAATTTTCCTCTGAGCTTATCAGATCTAAGCCTGGCTTTAAGACTTAAATTACACACATCCATCGTATCATCCTCATATCATTTTTCTCTGTGCAACGCAATTCATCAACCCTCACTGGCCAGGTTTCACTTCCATACATCATCACACTGCTTAGATGTTTGATAAGACTTTTTCCTTGGTCGACAGTGGTAACACTCTGCTGATTAGTAATGGCAGAATTTTTTTTGAACTTACTCAATCCACTACTAATTATTGCACTAGCACCTGCTCTGTGACAAAGTATCCGGGGCCTATGGGGATCGGGTACCCTAGTTACGCGCTAGTATGCATCTTAGTGATGATGATAGACCCTACGTAGAAACGAAGTGGAGATATAAGACTAGTATATATTCGACGTAAAATCAGCTATTCAAACAAACTGGTTTAAGGCGCCGGTTGTCTAGAAAAAGTCGTGTTGAGGTGTCAATTCTGTTCATCGCCACACAAAGCACACGCTTACCAGATGTGAGACGAGAATTTGGCAAAATCTCTAATCAGCGAAATGCTAATAAAAAGTCAACAAAAGACATATGATCGGTGAGTGAGTAATATACATTGAGTCAGGCAAAACCGGAGGTCCCGCAGGCTGGACAAGATAATCATCTAAGCTTGTCGGCATTAATTAAGGCAGATGACCTCTGCCCCACGGCGAAAGAAAAAGAGAGAGAGGAAGAAACACAGAGAAATATGATAGAGAAAGAAAGAGTGTGGTGGTACACATCTCAATAAGAGAACTTATACAGAGTCAGATCAGAGAGACGGGGAGAACGAGCTGAAAGGCGAGCGGGTCCAGTCGCAAATCGGCACGCGTGTCGGTTCGACAATGAATAGAGAACCGAACAAACTCATCCTCGTTTTCCTTAAGATAGTTAACTTGTGACTAAATAACCATTGTAAATGGATTCACACACACACACACAGACAACAAAATAGCTTAGTGCAACAGTCTTTTACGAACACGGCAGACATCAACCTAATGTCAAATCAATTCTTTTATTTTTGTTAATAATTACTTTTCATACAAAAAGACCCTGCCCGAGTTGTTGCATATTGTTCTTTTCACTTTGTTCTGCTTTGAATAATATTCTGCCTTACAGAACCAGCCAATTGCTGTTCACCCAGTAATCGTTCACTGATATAAACAGTTTTAACATGGGAGTTGGACGAGACGACGAGAATCGACGAAGTCATCATCAGCATCGTCGTCATCCCGGCCTAGAGGAATTTCGATCGACATATTTTTTTTGTTGCCACTACGACGATCGGCTGAAGAGTGTTCACGGTCTGGCAAGATCTGTGAACAGAGAGACAGAGCCGTGTGGGATTCTTTATTATATTTGGCACCGCGACCAGGATATCAAACACCTGTGCGTGAGTGGCCAACGATCCCCACGGTGCATAGAGACGAGTGGGGTACCTAGTTATACTCCACCCTGTACTCCAATGGTATCATCAAGGTAACAAAACTTCTCGAAAACCTCAATAGCTTTGCCATCCAGATATACTTTGTCTACAACTGAGTTCTCATCCATCTCCATTGTCTTACCCTTCTTGCACATAAACTGGTTATCTTCTCATTATTTCATAACAATAAACAAATATCTAACAGCTAGTGTTCTATTAGCAAGAATTTTAAGATAATAAATAGTTCTGAAAGTTTGACTAACATTAATTCAATAAATGATGTTAATTACTGATGTACGTTAAATTTTAAAAACATTTAGCGCCATTGAATTAATTTTAAAAGGCTTTAAAATACTTTTCCCAACAATATTAGTTATTAGTGCGTTATTGAACAAATTAGATCTTGTGGGGCTTGAACTCATCATAGCCAATTCAATAATCTGCAACGGTGTCCATTAAGTCAGTTATGCATTGCTTGTGTGGTTTTGAAATATGAAAAACATACTATAGATGATGTACGATAAAGTTTATCAAGGCAGAGTAAATAACAGGACGAAAATTCAGGTCAAGATTTAAAAAATAAATAAATAAAAAAGAACACTAAAGAATATTCTTCAAATCAATAAAACGAATGTTACTTTTTGAAATGTATTTATTTAAAATTTTACTGTTCAGAACGTCATAATCTGATTCATTTTAAAATATAGCTCAGAATTCTTAACCTTAGCGACATCAGATTAATAATCAATCACGATCTTTGCTAATCGAACGACCTCATTTTTTTCAATGTGTGTGAAAGGTGATAACATACAAACACAAAATGCCTTAGCGTATTATTATATAGATGATTTTGTATTAATGAATGCTTGCATTCTATGCATGAGATTTTTTTAACTGCTTAGTTTTTCAAATTTCAAATGATAAAGCATATATTTATTAATTACAATAACAATACTTGATTTTCATTGTTTTGGGAGGGGAAGACTAAAAAAATAATGATGAAAGACAACCGTTTTAATTGTTCAGGTTAGACAGTATAATACGTCCGATGGTCGCTCGTTGAAGAAGTTTTATGCTTTTATCCAAGACGGATTTTTATGATTTCTCGAGAACAAGTAATAATTTGCATATTTTGTTTACAAAATATGCGTTGTCTTTTTTCTTATTGTGTTTCTATGGCAAACAATGTACAGGACAAAAATCCTTTTTCTAGGTAGATGAAATTCTTTTTTGCCACATATAAACAAATTAATTTTTTAAATTCTAATTTTCATTTTTTGGGTAGAGTAGAGCTAATGGCAACCAATTTTAGAGTAGAGTAGACTAGAGCTAATGGCAGTCAATTTAAGAGTAGAGTTAAGCAAATAGCGCTCAATTTTGGAGTAGAGTAAAGCTAATGGCGCTCAATTTTAGAGTAGAGTAGAGCTAATGGCGCTCAATTTTTGAGTAGAGTAGAGCTAATGGCGCTCAATTTTTGAGTAGAGTAGAGCTAATGGTGCTCAATTTTTGAATAGAGTAGAGCTAATGGTGCTCAATTTTTGAGTAGAGTAGAGCTAATGGCGCTCAATTTTTGAGTAGAGTAGAGCTAATGGCGCTCAATTTTTGAGTAGAGTAGAGCTAATGGCGCTCAATTTTTGAGTAGAGTAGAGCTAATGGCGCTCAATTTTTGAGTAGAGTAGAGCTAATGGCGCTCAATTTTGGAGTAGAGTAGAGCTAATGGCGCTCAATTTTGGAGTAGAGTAGAGCTAATGGTGCTCAATTTTGGAGTAGAGTAGAGCTAATTGCGCTCAATTTTGGCGTAGAATAGAGTTAATGGCGCTCAATTTTGGAGTAGAGTAGAGCTGATAGCGCTCAATTTTAGACTAGAATAGAGCTAATGGCGCTCAGAGTAGAGCTAATGTGCTCAATTTTAGAGTAGAGTAGAGCTAATGGCGCTCAATTATGGAGTAGAATAGAGTTAATGGCGCTCAATTTTGGAGTAGAGTAGAGCTAATAGCGCTCAATTTTGGACTAGAATAAAGCTAATGGCGCTCAATTTTAGAGCAGAGCTAATGGCGCTCAATTTTAGAGAAGAGTAGAGCTAATATACTCCAACATGCGGAAATTGTGCACTCCTCCACAAAAACAAAAATACACACTAAACAGACACATGTACATACATATTGCTCTTTATTTTCATTACAAAATTATCAGATGAGGGTAGAAAGAGCTCTTTATTTGAGCTACAGAGATTTTGTGATAAATGTTAGATAACAAGCGTGTTCAATGGGTAGCTGATTGTTTAGCAGTTAAGATGTCTGTACTTTAAGTTAAGATACATAGGAACAGTTCGAATGCAAAATGCGATAAATTCAATTTCGTAAAATTGAGAAATTAAACAATAATAATAATAATGTCTTTATTTAATATATTTCGAAATGCAAAAAATATATAAATGTTAACAGAAGTGGGGACTTATCCTCTGACCAACTCCCTAATTTATTTATTTTTTATAAGTTAAAAAATTTGTTCTAAAGACAACAGTTACATAAAACGAATTAGTAATCAATATACTGCAACATGCGGAAGTTGTGCACTCGTCATCAAATACAAAAATACACACTAATAGACATATATATATATATATATATAGTCTCGGAAGTTTCTCAACCATTAAAACTATATAAAAAAAAAAATTTTAAAAAAACAAAACTTATAGTCTCAAGTCTTCCAGTGGAAAATCACTCATGTAAGTCAATTTATTTTTTACAGTTATTATATTAGTTAGTTTCTAACACTATTTTAAGGGATCATCAGTTGTTTACCATGAAAAACTGTTTCGGGAATTTAAAAACAAGACAGTATTTAATTTCATGGCTTCCCAGCAGAGTTGATCAGACCCCACTTCCCTTAAAAGACAAAAACATAAACGTTCCTTATACTAAATCTACGTTTTGTTCCATATAAATGTTTTGTTAACTTATATTAGTTATTTAAGACATCAAAAAAAAAAAAAAAAAAAAAAAAAAATTTTTTACCTGCGCTGTTCGTCTGTCTAATAAAATTTATCCGTTACTCACAAAAATGTTGTTGCATTTTAAAGTGTTTGGACGAATCCATGACACTTATTTAAGTGATTAATGTATTATTTTTAGTTTTATATTATAAATATAAAAAACATCAACACATGAAAAAATAAAAGATAAATAAATAAATATGTATATACACATATATATATATATATATATATATATATACATACACACATACATATATATACCTTTAGTTCCTCCTTTTCTCCCTTGTCCTACTTTGTTGTCCATCTCCCCGTTGTTGTCAACCGCAAATAAATATTAATCTTCCTTGTTCACTATAGTTTTTCTAATCTGCGTTCACAACTGTCGACTTTTTTCTTTTCTCATTGTTTCAAATCTGCGTCTGTAAGTTAACCGTTAATTTGTTCTCTTTTTCTTCTTCTTCTTTGCCAACTCCCGGTGTTTAAAATCAGCGTTCATAACTGTCGGTTTTCTTCTTCTTCTTCTTCTTTTTTAACATTTCTTTCTTTCTTTCTACTGTATTTTTATTGTTTTTCTTATTATAATTAGCAGATGTGTTATATATACGTTTATTCATATTATATAATTTCTATTTATATATACTATGATTTGTTCTATCAGTTTATTTTGATTAATTTGATAAGATTTAAAAGCATCAGGATGGCGAGTAATTGCCTTATTTAATTGTCCAAATATTTTATTTTGATCGCCACCTTGGTTAATCATTCTTATTATTAGATCAGAAATTGGGGGCATGAAATCTACTAATTTTAAGGTAACACGAGCAATTCTCAGAAATTCAGACATAATACTCCCATAAAATATATACACAGGGCTAGTACTATTTTTATATGGCATTCGCACGATACGAAAAGGGAATGAATTTCTTTTATCAAACAGTTTATAGATAAATATTTTATCTTCAATTTTTATATCCAAATCAAGAAAAGTAGCTTGTGTTCCCTTATGTTCACAGTTTAATTTTAACTCTTTAGGATATATTAAATGTTTAGTATTTGCAAACTCTTCGCTATCATTAATGCAAACAAGGTCGTCAATATATCGCCTACATCCATGATAACTATACGCTCTAGATATATCATTTTTTATTAGTGATGACATATATATATATTCCAGTCTATGTAAATATAGATCTGCCCAAAATGGAGACGGATCCAAACCCATTGGAATACCTATTGTTTGGAGCAATAATTTATTCCCTATTTGAAAGTAACTCTCTTTTATAAGGTGACTTATAAGCATTATCAGACCAGTTTTGGATACACTCGTCTTACCATTTTTATTTTTACACCAAAAGGCTTTAGATTTTGCAAAGTCTATGTATTTACCTTTTCCTCCTGCAAAAGCTAAATCTACAGTATTACCTAATTCTTTAATAAGTTCTTTATGGGGTATTTTTGTATATAATGTACTAAAATCGTATGTCGAGATTGATTTAGCCTGTTTACGAGAATTAATACGATCTAATTTTTCTTTTACTAGATCGGAATTATTTACCACCCAAAATAGGTTTATATTACTATAGAATTTACTTTTTTTATGGAAATTATTTATTTGGTTTATAATTAATTTAAAGATTTTAGACACAGCCTTACTTAAAGGTTTAGTGATGCACATTTTTGAGGCAACAATGAAACGGGCGCCAACTGGTGTTTTATGCATTTTAGGTATCCAATACATAGATGGAAGTTTTTTGTATTTTTCTTCTAATTTTAATCCTAATTTTTCACAAATAACAGTATTGTTTATAATAATGTTATCGCTTTTATTATTACTTAATTTATAAGTATCTGAAACTTCACCTATTATTCCTACTTCTAGCAATAAGCGTTGTATATAATACTTTTTACAGATAAAAGCTATGTTATTTGTCGCCTTATCAATAGGAACTATTACAAACCTATTTTGAAGCATTTCAAGCTCCGTAGTTATTTGTGGATTTCTAAGGAGGGGATTCGTTCTTTTACGGTGTTTAAATTCTTTTAATCGTTCTACTTTTTTATTTACGAATCTAAGTACATTATTTTTCCATGCGTCAAATGTAGAGTGTAATAGTTTATGTTTTTTAGACATGGATGCAGTGAAATTATCTAACGCTTTATTTATTTCCTTAACACATTTCGCATAAATTAAACATTTCTCTATAGTTTGGGCCTTTACTTAAGAGTTTTCTTAATTTAGAATTTTTAACTATCGCTAGATTACCGGTAATTATATGCTCTATGTCAGTATTACATAAAGGGGAGGATTCACATTCACATGATGGTATATACATTTCATCATTATCATTAATATTTAAATTCTCTACAGTTTGTTTATAGTTAAAAACCTTATTCCGGATAGTTTGCCCTAGTTTATATGTTACTATTGGTTTCTGTTCCTCTTTTTTAAGTTCATTGGGCAGTGATTGAATGATTTCTGGATTATTAAATATTTTAGGCAGATTTATATCATCAAATCCTTTATTTTCATATAGGACTACACAAACATTTCGAGGTTTATTTTTTATACCCTCAGCAGGTGGCTTGTATAATTTTGTATCGATTATATCCATGATATACTCATACCATTGAGGAAGTTCTTCTATCCTATATATCATATCTGGGTTTAATAATATCTTAGATGCTATGTCTTTTAATACCTTTTTCTTGGTTTTATCAAGAAGTTTTCTAATGTAATTAAAAGACTCGGAAATATTATTCATGATAATCTCTTTAGTTTTCTTTAAAAATTCTTCGCATGAAACGGCAGATTCTCTATTGTTCCTATTTACATGTGTTCTATCTCTAGTACCGTAGCGAGGCAAAGCTGGATACAATCGCCCTACATTTTCTGATTCATCTTGTAAATTATCTTTTTTTATTTTTACATTTAGACCATATGGATAAATTACTCGCATTTTCTTAATTATTTCATCTTCTTTATTTAGACGCATTTTAAGCGTATTATTATCTACCTTACCAGAACTATCATATCCATTATCTGTAAATTTTTGCAATAATCTGTATTGAAAAAGACGATTTTCCACAGGTTTTTTCTTTAAAGTGGTTTACTACATGGACACAGCCTTTATTACTAGTTCTATGCAAATTCATCCGTCTATTTAAAGGTAGTACTGTTTCGCCTACATATTGTAAATTACAATTTTTACAAGATAATAAGTAAACTAAATTTTGTGACCTACACGACAAATCTTCCCCCGAATGATTTAGGACTGGATAGATTCTTTTAGTTACATTAGATTGATATTCTTTAGATGTTATTAGAATATCACAAGTTTTGCATAACGAAGCTCCACAGGGAGCAATGTTAAAATTATTATCGGTCGGACAAGTCCCATTTGCCATTTCGAAAGAAGGAGTTCCTACTTCAGTGTCTCTAATGACAACGGCTTTACCCTGTCGAAATCTGCCCGACCTCCTTGGGGGATTAGCCCTAGGGGAACTCACTAGTTCTGAGGGCTGCCCAGACTTAGCTTGCAATCTCGTTTTAGTAACAATAGTTAATACTATTATTTTTATACATTATGTTTTATCAGGATGAAAACTTAAGCACCTTTGGTGCCAGAAAGGTATTCAAATAAGAGGAAGGAAACCTAACCATGCATATCCAAATACCCAATATATATATACACACTAAAACCATCTAAACGATATTTTTTCACTCATTTGCACAGCCTTTACCAGATAATTACATAAAGATGTGCTCAGATTTGTTAAATTTTGTATCATTTTTATAGAGTAAAAAAATTTAGTGTTGAAATCCACGTAAGCTTGATAGATAAGAGAAGTTAATATTATCTTCTTTTAACTTTCCAACGATGGGATTCTGTCACTTATCAGCAGGAAAAGCTGTAAGAGTATGAAACTTAAAACATAAAAATGTTAACTGTCAAAAAGAAAAAAAATTATTTTAGAATTAGAATAAATCTTCTTAAATAATAATTTAAAACATCAAGATAAATTTGTTTGCTGTTAATGTCATTATACTTTGATACAATCCATAATTTATTTAATTTTAGAAACTAACGAGCAGGAAGACCCGACGTCGCTCGGGATTTAATGAGGAACACCATGTCTTTTTTCACTATGCTCATTACTTTTTATTTACTGAATTTCAGTAATTTAGTTGAAAGAAACTGACATTTTGGAAAACTCTCGGAATTAGTGTCTTATAAATATCGTTTGATTTTCATTAAAATTGGATGTACGCATTTGAACTTTTAAGGGCATTCTGCCTTCACAGCTCTATTAGAAGATGCATGTAAAGATTTGAGACCACTTCCATTATCTTCCCTGGGAAATTTTATACATACGATTTAAATTTCATCAAAATAGGATATATTTAAAGTTTTAAGAGAGCTTCTGTCCCTATAGCCCTTAAGGATACACATAGAAATTCAGGATCACTTCTATTATGTTCCCCGGTAAATTTTACATATAAATACACTTAATTTTTATGTAGATTCTCTAACCTGTCTTTCTATAGAGAACACACACACACACATTGAGATTTATATATATAGATGACTGATGTTTCACTATGCTCATAACACCCCCATGTTTTTTTATTGTCCCGTTTCACCTCTAATATAGTCCGAAGAACCTAAAACTTTGGAAAACTCTCTAAATTAGTGTCATACATATTTCATTGAAATCATGGTAGTTCCTTGACTTAGCTTCAATTGCTGGTTCTTCCTTGTAAAACATTCACAGCAAAAACACGTCTAGCTACAACCACTGTAAACAATTTCCTTCTTTCTCTGTGTATCTAAAACGGAACTTCCATGAACAAAGTTTCTTTCCAACAACTTCCCATCTGTGGAATACAATACAACGGGCTGCTTCCCAGCTGACTACAACATGGTTGTTTTCAAGTCCAATGTTAACAAATTCTTGTCAAACTGTCAACCTAAATAATCAAATTCTGACCCTTTCACCCATCATTTCCAATCCTCTCAAGGTGTATATCGCTAACCGACAATTTCATTAGCCTTCATCCTCTAATTGCCTTTGGGTCTTGATAATGGTGACTCAACAGTATCTTTTTTTCAACTTAATACATGGGGACAAGTAAATCTAAGCTCAAAGTTTGTCTCAGTAATCTTTTGATTTTGGCAAATAATTGTACACTTTAAAAACATTATTTCTTAGTACATGTAAGGTCTCGCATAAACTTAGTGGTTTATGCGAGACCTTACATATATTTTTTTTTAAATTAAAGATTTTTTGTATAATTAACTAGAAGAATGAATTTCTCCAAACAGAACAGTTTTGCACCACTTTTATGTCCCCTTACGAAGATTAAAATCAAGATATAATGATACTAAACCTTATGTCTAGAATCCTTATTCCAATTTTGATTAAAATCCATTACATGATTTTGATTCTAGAATATGTTTAAAATTTAAGGCTTAAGCTTAAGGGGAATTAAGAAATTGAAATTCAGGGAATCTTGCTTACTTGGTGTCTTAACGACAGGGGATCAAATTTATTCAGTAGCATTATGATTTTAATCTTCGTAAAGGGAGATAAAAGTGGTGCAAAACATTTATATTCTTGGAATTAATTTGACCCCTCCTGGGGGGAGTATTTTTCTTGTATATATATATATATATATATATATATATATATAGGCATGAAAGAGACAATATTTATTAATCATGATGAATTAAGAATTAAAAAGATGAAAGGGCAGCTGACCGGTTTCGTACCTCGCTCAACAGAGCCAAATATCGAGGTATCGTGTAAAAAATATAATAAAGATGCTATGAGAATTTTTGCTGCCAATATTGGTGTAAAAAGAAAAGATAGAAGATAAACATGGTCAGTAATGATTTATTTCCCTCAAGGGAAATAAATCATTATCATGTTTATCTCCTATCTTTTCTTTTTATCAAAAGAAAGAGTTATCACACTTGGAGAAAAGAAGTTGTCTGCCATGACAGTTGAAAAGTAAACGGCCATCACAATCAAACATAAGCATCTTGCGTTCAGCAGTTTCTACATTTAATTTAATTGGTGTTTGTTAAATAAATTTGTTAAAGGTTCTACTTCATCCTTCTTTCATTTTTGAGTTGTAATTTAATCGATAACAAAGTATAAACATCAGACTTGATAGGGAGAGAGAGAAAGAGAGAAAGAGAGATAGGGAGAAAGAAAGAGGTAGAGAGATAGGGAGAGATAGAGAAAGAGAGAAAAGAGAAAGAGAGAAGAGAGAAAAGAGAAAGAGAGAAGAGAGAAAAGAGAAAGAGAGAAAAGAGAAAGAGAGAAAGGGGAAAAGAGAAAGAGAGAAAAGAGAAAGAGAGAAAGGGGAAAAGAGAAAGAGAGAGAGAAAAAGAGAAGAAGAGAGAGAGGGGAAAAGAGAAAGAGAGAGAGGGGGAAAAGAGAAAGAGAGAGGGGGGGAGAGGTGGAAGGGTGAGAGAGAGAAGGGGAAAGAGAGGGAGAGAGAGGGGGAAAGAGAGGGAGAGAGAGGGGGAAAGACAGAGAAAGGGGGAGAAAGGGAAGAGAGAGGGAGAGAGAGAGGGGGAAAGAGAGGGAGAGAGAAAGGAAAAGAGAGAGAGAGTAAGGAAAAGAGAGGGGGGGGAGAGAGAGAGAGTAAGGAAAAAAGAGAGGGGGGAAAAGAGAGAGAGTAAGGAAAAGAGAGAGAGAGTAAGGAAAAGAGAGAGAGTAAGGAAAAGAGAGAGAGTAAGGAAAAGAGAGAGAGTAAGGAAAAGAGAGAGGGGGAAGAGAGAGAGAGAAAGAGAGAGGGGGAAGAGAGAGAGAGGGGGGAGAGAGAGGGGTAAGAGAGAGAGAGGGAAGAGAGAGAGGGGGGAGAGAGAGGGGGGAAGAGAGAGGGGGAAAGAGAGAGAGAGAGGAGGAAAGAGAGAGAGAGAGGAGGAAAGAGAGAGAGGAGGAAAGAGAGAGAGAGAGAGGAGGAAAGAGAGAGAGAGAGAGGAGGAAAGAGAGAGAGGGGGAAAGAGAGAGTGGGGGAAAGAGAGAGAGAGGGGGAAAGAGAGAGAGAGGGGGAAAGAGAGAGAGGGGGAAGAGAGAGAGGGGGAAGAGAGATAGGGGGAAGAGAGAGAGGGGTGAGGGGGAAAGAAAGAGGGGGAAAGAGAGAGGGGGGAAAGAGAGAGGGGGGGTAAAGAGAGAGGGGGAAAGAGAGAGGGGGAAAGAGAAAGAGAGAGGGGGGAAAAAGAAAGAGAAAGGGGGAAAGAGAAAGAGAGAAAGAGAGAGGGGGAGAGAGAAAGAGAGAGAGAGAGAAAGAAAAAGAAAGAAAGAGAAATCATTGTAAGAGTGTAATACCCGCAGCTAAGAGTAGGTGTGCTGAGATGCCCAGAAAACGCATTGAGTTGCAGAAATTAGGGACTTTCGAATTCTGAAAAACTGATATTAGTGCGGTGAATAATGGGCAATGAACAATTCCCACGCTATTAAACCACCATGATGTCGCCTGCATGTGCAACGGATAAAGCTTGCCCAGCGGTTTTTCTTGAACTCTACAAACCACTTCTTCCCAAATTGGACAGAAGCCACACTCGATAATCTGATCATCACCCCTCCTCATGTCTGTGATATCATAAAAAACCTTGATACATCCAAAGCATGTGGACCTGATCTTATCCCTACAATAGTAATAAAGAAATTCTCTGCTGATCTGGCCCCTGTCCTCTCTAAATTCCATAATAAATGCGTTGCCGAATCTTGCTTTCCTGATAGCTGGAAAATTGCCTCTATGATACCAGTGTTCAAGAATTCTGGTGAAAGAACTGACCTGCAAAGTTATTGCCCCCATCAGTCTCCTCTTTGATTCACCCCAAACAAGGCACATTGCCACTGAGACATAAGGCGCTACTGTGAGTTGGCGGCCATACCTACAGTGGGTAGTTATGCAACGAGATATTTTTTAACATTACATTTAAATTTGGTACAGGCAGCAGGGAGATAAGATGTAATGATGTTACGTGATGTTTTCTTTTTCCCTAAGACCAAAGCCTCATTGTGAATGGGTAAACTCATTTACTCAAGAGAGAGAGGGGGGGAGAGGTGGAAGAGAGAGAGGGTGAAAGAGAGAAAGGGTGAAAGAGAGAGAAGGGGGAAAGACAGAGAAGGGGGAAAGACAGAGAAGGGGGAAAGACAGAGAAAGGGGGAGAAAGGGAAGAGAGAGGGGGAGAGAGGGGGAAAGAGAGGGAGAGAGAGGGGGAAAGAGAGGGAGAGAGAGGGGGGAAAGAGAGAGAGAGAGAAAGGAAAAGAGAGAGAGAGAGAGAAAGGAAAAGAGAGAGAGTAAGGAAAAGAGAGAGGGGGGGAGAGAGAGAGTAAGGAAAAAAGAGAGGGGGGAAAAGAGAGAGAGTAAGGAAAAGAGAGAGAGAGTAAGGAAAAGAGAGAGAGTAAGGAAAAGAGAGAGAGTAAGGAAAAGAGAGAGGGGGGAAGAGAGAGAGTAAGGAAAAGAGAGAGGGGGAAGAGAGAGAGTTTCTTTTTTTATCTCGTATAGTGTCACCGGGAGCTCTCTCACTGCGTTGCACAAAATCTCTTTAAAATCTCCTTCTGTTTGAAGAGACGCAATCACTGTGTCTTCTAGAGTCTCTCTCTGTTTTGGCACTAATCTCGACAATCCATCTGCATGATAGATTTTATTTGAATGCAAATGTTGCATTTTAAAGTTGTAGTTTAATAAGATAGTTCCCCATCTTTGTAGTCTATTAGCTGTATATACAGGTAGGCCTTTTTTAGATCCATAAATTGTAATTAGCGGCTTATGGTCTGTCTGTAAGGTAAATTGTCTACCATGTATGTATCGGTGAAACTTTGTTACTGCAAATATTATTGCTAGGGCTTCTTTCTCGATTTGAGAATACTGTTTTTCCACTGGGAGCAAGGTCCTTGATGCATGTGCAATGGGTTTATGGGTTCCATCAGGCATTTTGTGTAGGATACATGCTCCTAAACCATATGAACTAGCGTCGCTAGCTACGATTATGTCCAATTCTGGGTTGTAATGTGTTAGAAATAACTCTGACGTAAGTCTTTCTATGATTTTATTAAATGCATCCTGACATTCAGGTGTCCATACCCAGGCTTTACCTTTTTTTAATAGCTCATTTAATGGAGCACGCAAATTATGCATTTCTGGGATAAAAGCCTGGTAGTAATTTGCTAGGCCCAGAAAACTCTGTAATGTCATGACGTTTTCTGGCGCCAGCATGTTTTTTATTGCGGTAGCCCTTTCTGGGTCTGGTCTTCTGCCGTCCTTGTCGATCACATGACCCAGATATTTTATTTCCTCCAGGAAAAAATCACATTTTTCTTCTTTTACTTTGAACCCATAATCTTGGATTCTCGCAAACACTTGATTTACATGTTTTGGGTGTTGTTCGATATCTTTGCTGTTAATCAAGATGTCATCGAGATACGCTATTGCGAAATCCAGTCCGCCCAGCATTGTGTCCATTACTTGTTGGAAAATGGCTGGCGCGACCTTAACTCCGAACGCTAATCTTTCGAATTTATATAAACCACGATGTGTGTTTATACATAACAGCTTAGAACAATCTTTATCCACCGGTATTTGTAGGTATGCCTCACTTAGGTCTATTTTTGAAAAAAATCTTCCTCCATTTAAGCTTGCAAACACTTCTTCCGGGGTATGGAGTGGGTAGTGATAGTCCGCGAGGGCAGTATTCAGTCCTGTTGAAAAATCTGCACATACACGAATCTCATTAGATTTTTTCTTTACATAAACCGTGGGTGCTGCCCACTGGCTGTGTTGTACTTTTGATAAAATACCCATCTTTACCAGTCGGTCTAATTCAGCGTTTATTTTTTCAATCTGGGCGAAGGGTATTTTCCTTTCTTTTCTAAATACCGGCAGTACATTTTCTTTTAGACGGAATTTTGCAGTCATTTTAGTGCAGCATCCAAGACCGCCAGAAAAAACCTCTGGAAACGATTTTTTTAATTCTCGTTGTAGTTTTTCCGATTCTGTTGCGCGACTATTTATTTTTTTACAAAATGTATTTATCGGCAACTTCCATAAATCAAATGCCTGCATAAAATCTGAACCAAAAAGATTATTCGAATCCTTCAGTACCAGTAGTTTGAGTTTTTTAGTATTTCCCATTAGGGACACATTTGTGATTAATTCTCCTTCAAATGTAATTCTTTCACCAGTAACTGTGCTTGCCAGCCTGTTTGTTCTTGATAGAGTAGGTTTATTTAATCTCCTCCATGTATGTAAATTTATAATGGAAACGTCTGAACCAGAATCCAATTGCAATTTTATATTTTTATCCA
Organism: Sepiola atlantica; assembly: GCA_963556195.1. Classification (NCBI taxonomy): domain Eukaryota; kingdom Metazoa; phylum Mollusca; class Cephalopoda; order Sepiida; family Sepiolidae; genus Sepiola; species Sepiola atlantica. The sequence continues at coordinate 87,888,927 of OY744516.1, forward strand.
GGATTTTCACCTGTACATATTTTCTTATGTTCATGCATTTTTCCTTCTTTGTCCTAGTGGCTTGAATCCGCATTTTATTTCCTCTGCCCGTTCTGCAGTGCGAACTTTTATGTCCAACGTTTTTGCATTTCATACAGGTTTTAAAACGGAATGGGCAATCATTGTACCAATGTGGATTACCACAGCGTGAACAAGGGCTTGGTGGCAATTTATTTATTTTTTTACTGGTTTGGTTTGTCTTTGTTACATCAAAATTATTATTTCTTATTTTTCTATAAGGTTGAGCTTTTGTTTTTTGATGTACCTTTTTTATATGCGCAATGCCGGACAATTCAATGTCTTTTGAGTCCTGTTTTACATTTACAAATCTTTGACAGTCCTCAGCCAACTTTTGCAGCGTAAGGCTTGGTTCATTCTCTAATTTATTTAGAACTCTACGCCTTATTTCCGTGTCATTTCCTGAGATTAAACCTTGTACAAAAATTAGACACTTGAAATTATCTGCACTTAATTCAGTTAGTTTAAAATCGTCACAATGCTTGTTCACTATCGATGCAAAAGTAGCGTAGTCTTCATCGTCTATCTTTACCAGGTTCATGCACTTCCATCGTTTGTGGAATAATGTAGTTCTTGGACTAAACAGTTCTGTCAATAAACCAACCGCTTCTATGAAAGTTAGCTCGCTAGTTTTCCGAGGCAAAATGAAATCCACGAATTCGTATGTTCTGTAGTATTTAGTTTTCTAAGAAGGAGGCGTAGCTTCTTCGCATCACTCCAACTACCACAGTCAATTTTATATAGGTCTTCATATCTTCGGAAATATTCTTCAAATGTATTATTTTCCGTGTATGAGTAATTATCAATACTGTTCCAAATTGCGTTCTGCGAAAACATGTCGTCTTTTTCATTTTTTTGGTCACTGCGCGATATTGTTTGTATCAAAAATTCCAATCTTTCATCATACTCCTTTTTGTGTAATAAAACATTTTGGTTCTGTTCTAATAAAAGCTTTTGAAATCTTTCCTCAGTTTGTTGTTGCTGAGAGATTTGGAATTTCGCTAGTTCGGCGATTATAGACTTAATATCTTCCATATTCAACCATTTAGTTTCTGATTTTATTTAGAAAATTAGTATTTTCTCATTATCTTATGATTTTATAAGAGTTCTTTTCTTTAAATTAGCGTTTGCTAGGCGCCGTTTTAATTATGAAAAGATTATGAAACTTTTCCTTTTCTCTATATACGCGTATATTCACTTATTTTTTTATTTTTTTATTTTGAAAATTAATATTTTCTCGTTATTTAATGAATTTACAAGAAGTTCTTTTCTTTAAATTAGCGCTGGCAAGACGCCCTTTTAGTTATGAAAAGATTATGTAATGTTCTTTTCTTATACACGTTTTTAATTTTAACGAAGAGAAAAAAAAATTCTGTTTCACAATTAATTCTTTCTGCATTTTAAAATATTTCAGTACAAGTCGGAAAAGAGAGAGAGAAAATAAAACTGACTTTTTTTTTTATCGTGCGTCTTTTTTTATGGAGTAGCGCACGTGTGATTCATTTCATGTTTTGTTTCTTTTATCTGGTTTCTTAAAATGAAGCACGTGGTGTCGGTTTCATTTTTTTTTTTTTTTTTGTGTGCTCGTCAAAAAAAACTCGCTGTGACGTTCGTCTAAAAAAAACAATGCTCGCTTCCTTCGTGTTCGGTATTCTTTTCTTTTTTTTTTTTTGTTAGTTTTCCAAACCAGAGAAAAAAAACGCGCATTCAATTTCAGTTGTTTTTTTTTAACTAGTTTTCCCAAACTAGAGGAAACGCGCACTTAATTTCAAGTTGGTTTTTTTTTTTTTTTTCGATAAGCAGTTTTCAAAATTAGAGCACAACATGTCCATTTCAGTTTTCTTTTTCTTAAAAGAAAACAATTTTCTCGCACTTAAGAATTCAACGTGTGTTTTTTTTTTTTTTTTTTTTTTTTCGGTTGAGTTCCCTTTTCTTCTCTCGACCATTCGGCAAAAACCTTTGTTTTTCATGCGTGCGGCTTCCTGCATTAACCGTGTGAGTGCATTTTCACGTGGTATTTTCAGTTTTTTGACCCAAGAGTTCGAATTCCTTCGTCGCCATTTGTTGTGGACCTAGGTAAGGCCGAATGAATGACACAGGAACACATGGTTTAAATGAACAAAGGTATATATTATATAATAGAAAGAAAGAGATACAAGGAGATGGTGCTCTCAACCGCCATTGCCGGTGAAGAAGAGAGCCAGTGTCACGTGCTTCCCGTATTTATAAGGTGGACGAGTCCATTAGTTCTCCGTAGGTAGGTACGGCACCATAACAGTAAGCTTGTTTACTGGCAGCTTCTGGCAGCGAAAAGTAAAGTTCAACAATGACACGGTTTATGTCATTTATTTGGGAAGGGTTAAAGGTATATGATTTTGAAAATATAAATGTGTCGGGGTCTAACAGCATCTTGGCGGCTATTGAATTAAGTAGGAAGTCGATTTAATGAAGGAATTGTAGCCGCCATATTTGAAGAATAAATGTTGCAGGAACTGTGTTCGTTAATGTCATTAGCTTGATTCCGGAATGAATGTAAATATGGAAATCACAGTTAGAAATAGGAAAAACGTAATCTGATATTCGCGGAATATCATAGGATTCAACGGGAGCGGTCATTATTTGTTTGCATATTGTTTTATATTATGTAGTAAATTAATACCAGGCAAATAATAAATAAGGACGGACTGTTTTGTGAAAAGTAAACTGTGTGTATTACTTCCCGGTGTCGATGAGTGTAGTCACAGTACACAATTGTTAGGGGGAAAAGTCTTTGCTACCACCTATATGGAGTTGGTTTTTCGGAGAGACGTTGATGGTGGGCCAAATGTAATATTGAGTGTTAGGTTGGAAAAAATAATAACTTTACTAAAACATGCTCGAGTGAATAAGTGTAGTATAGCGGTGAGTTTAGTAGCCTGTTTTGTATATGGTTATTTTCCTATACTCCGAGAAGGTACAGGGGAAAAAACGTCTCTACTTTATATATTAGATGTTATCTTACATCAAACATGACTTGCAGTCTTTTATTGATAATTGTTTCTGCTACACAAATAAATGTTATTCAAATCTATTGGATTATTTTTTTTATGCATGTAAGATTATTCTGTACCAGAGACAGTTCATAAGGAATATTGAAGGCATGTGTAATTCGAGTTTTAGAGAGAGATTGGAAAAATGGTTATCAAAACACTTTCAGAATACAGAATAATCTAATGGAATCACTTAACATTTTAAATGAACATAACAATGATGGATAAGTCTTTTTATATATATTTTAAAGAGAACAAGCAATTTGATTACTCACTCCAAAAAAGATCATGATTATGTTATCGAGAGAGCAATTAATTACTGAAACAAGTTATCGTAGCATGTCAAGAATCAAACTAATGTTTATAGTTTTAAAACTTACGTTGACAGATTTCATGATTATGTTATAACAATCAAAAACCTACCCATCATCCGGCGACTATTAATCTGGTTCTAAGTAGTCTTTCTAAATGTATAACTTACATTACGTATCTTTAATATAAATTTAGTGTTACTTTAAAAATTAATAGTTTTCATTTGAATTATCTCCCTTAAAAAGTAATGAACATAATATTTTAAGAAAAGTTTTGAAAATTAAACCTCTTTTTATTAAATTACTTCAATTAGTTACTGTTAATATCGACAAAACTATTGCATATATACAGGAAAAAAAGGACAATAAAATTACAAATAAATAACACCAAATATTAATTTATTATAAACTGTTTAAAAACTAGTTATGAAAATTAGGCATACAAATAGCTGTGTTTGGATCTTTGCTTTCTACTATATATACAGTATCTATCTTGTATTACTGATTTAAATAACAGTGACTAGTTTTGATGGTAGCATAGGTGTGATAAATGAAAAAAAACTTTCGCATTTATTCATTTAGAAGAATGGATTACATGTATAGCATTTGCCCCTACCTACCTTATGTCTTTTCTCTTAGTCTCTCATAAGAAAATATTTACATTTGTGAAAGTGAATTCAATGAACGAATATTTTTTTTTTTTTAAATTATATGACATAATCACATTGACACACCAGTTTGCTCGTTAGATCACTTAAGTTATGCCACATTGAGCCTGATCATTATCAGATGGATGAACATTCGAGAATACCAGGTAATGAATGTGGGAGGACGGCAACACCTTCCAACAAAAAAGGTATAAACTCACAATTTCCCACCAGCGACTTGTGTTCAACTAATCATATGCATTAATTGTTGTAAAGAGTTTTGGCATTAAATATAACTAATTCTACAGGCATTCACCAGGGGGAGGGGGAGCCAGCTCTAAATTAGTTCAGTGTTCCGCGTCAAGGTGATCCACCAACGCCGATTGGTAGCTGAGTTCTTGGCATACTTCAGCCATTCCTGGTTCTAGCGATGAATGCAAAAAAAACAAAAAAACGCGGATGTCAGCCACCAGCTTCTTGTCAGTCTTCACTGTTCCAATCCATGTCTTTAGTTGGCCGCCTCTGCGCTTCCTCCAGCTAGCAGGTGTGATTGGGGCTACCAACTTGCGGATTAATTTCTCCTAAGGAGATCGAATAATGTGACCAAACCAGCGATATCCCCCAAAAATGTCCGATTAATTCCTGTTTTTCTTTTTAACTATTATTTCTGAATTAATCTATTTCCATGTATAAATGTTCTATAGAATGTGCCCCCCTCCCTCCCAAAATGTCATTCATTGAATCTTTAATAAAATTTACAATTCGTTCTGCAATTCAACCTTATTTGGTACAAAACCCATGTCTTCAGTTGACCGTCTCTGCGCTTCCTCCAGCCGGTGGGTGTGATTGGGGCTACCAAACCAGCGAAGTCTCCTTTTAAGAGGGCATTAAATGATCCAAAAGAGACTAATGCACTGTGAGACAGACAAACGAAACTAATATTAGCCTACCAGGTTACTTTAACTTTGATAATCTGGATAATATAGCTATGTTTTTATGGTGAAAAAGTAAGAGATCTGAAATGCTAGAAAAAACAGTACCCCTCTTACGTATGTAGAGAGAAAGAAAAAAAGTGTCCAATAAAAAGTAAGATTCTCCAATTCTTTCAGATCTAACATCTGGTATGAGCATTCATAAATAAAAGTCAGACATCAAGGAATAATAAAAGGCTACAAAGATAAGTAAAGAAGAAAAAGGCATGTAAAAAAAACATTGCATATAGTCTTTTTTAGAAGTTTTTCTTTCTAAATTTATATATAAGCTATTACTATTTCATGTATATACACATATAATATACTATATTACATATATATTTTTTCAGTATTTACTTCAACAGTACTCAATGTGAGTAGAGCTTAGTAATAGTATGAAAATATATTTATGGCAAGTAAGCTACACAGAAACGTTCATGTTTCATTCTCACAAAAAATCATCAAGCTAAATGCATTAAGCCTGATTTCCTACGAAAATGAAACATGAACGTTTCCGTGTAGCTTACTTGTCATAAATATATTTTCATACCACTATATGTAAATTAGGTATGTGTACATGTTTATATATTTGTATGTACAGGATTCACTCTTAAATTAACTGATGATTATGAATTTTAGAACACAGCTGTAAGGCATAAAGGTTCGTAATGTGAGTTACATTTAGTTTAATTTAGTTTTATGGAAAGGAGGCAAAGAGGGGATAGAGGCCCTTTGTGAAAATTCAGGTACCTTCAATTTTTGTGAAATTTTAAAAATAGGTATTAGATATCAATAAATATTCCCGAAATGTCAGTTTCATTGGAGTATTTTAAAGGTTTTTTAGGGGGGGGGGGATAATATAGGTACAACTTCCTTTTGAAAATTCAAATATTTGAGATTTGCATTAAATTTGATCGATAGTAATTAAACACCAATTAAGCAAGATTCTCTGAATTTAAATTTCTTCTTGAGGAACCTTAAGCTTAAGTCTTAAATTTTAGATATGTTCTAGAATAAAAATCATGCAATGGATTTTCATCAAAATTGGAATAAGGATTCTAGACAAAGTTTATTATCATTATATCTTGATTTTAATCTCTATAAAGAGACATAAAAATGATGCAAAACTGTTCTATTCGGGAAATTAATTTTACGCATCGTGGCATGTGTATTCTAGTACATTATACATATATATATTATATATACTAGCAAATATATGCTCCCTTCGGTCACATATTTTTGCTAGTTGTTTTATTTAATTGCTCAGTAAAAAATTTTTTTTTTTTTTTACAAAAAAAAAAAAAAGAAAGAAAAAAAAATCGGCCCATCCTTTATCAGAATAATAAAAAGATAGTTTTTAAACAAAATTTACGCTTTACAGCATAAAATGTAAAACAAAAAATCCTAAACTCACTTTAGGCCATAAAAAGATAATAATTTTTTAAGTTTTTCAAATCAAAAAAAAAAAAAAGGTGTACCTAAAACAAAATCAACAATTAAAAAAATAAAATATAGTGAACACGATTCTAAATTTGACAGATTTGTATTTCAACCGATCGCTGTGGAGACGAGTGAAGTGATTGGCTCTGCCACACGTGACTTCCTCGGAAACAATCGCGAATTGTCTTGGCTTTACAAGCGCCTCTCTATCGCCATTATTCGTGGAAACGCCTTGAGTCTGCTCTTGGCCTGCTAAGCCAGCCGGACATTCAAAAACAACTGTGGACTGTGATACAATTATATATAAGGAATCAGAATTTCTCGATATTGAACTAAACAATGTCAAAGTGACGAATAAGGGATTTATTAATTATTTATTGAATTATTAATCTCATAGTTTACTTTTTCACCATATGCTTTATTAAATCCGATTGTTCAATAAAGGTTCAATTTTATACTAATTATTTAATTGCTCAGTAAAATGTGTTTTTTTTTTACAAAAAAAATAGTAATTTTTAAATCAATTATTTTTTTAATTAAACAATTTGATTTAGTAAATTTGTGCTTTAAAACATAATTTTTAATAAGATTTAAAAAAAAAAAAAAAGGTACTCTTATAGCTGACACGCCAGATTTACGTGACTTTGCGTCAGTAACGATCAGGCAGGTCTCGGAAGCGCCTGAGAGCTGACGAAGTATTAACCAATCAGATTGCAGCATTCATTCGCTAAGCAAGCAGCCGACAATAATTGAAAGAAAACAATAATCGCGTTCTATTGCAACAACAATGAATTATTATCAGCTGTGTCAGGTCGTTGAATCTCTGGAAGGACGAATTCAAAAGCTTAACATTTTTATTTATTTCTTTGTTTTATGTTAAAAGAACTTTGACAAAATGTTACCCCTGCCCCCAAAAAACATTCTTTTCACAAACAAATCAAAACATTTACATCTACACATTTGATTGACAATGGTTCATTTGGCCCACCAAAAAATAAAAATATATTTATTTACAGTTCTTCAGCTACGGTTTGTTCGTTTTTTTTCTTTTTATCTATGTGTTTTTCTTTGAAAATCTAGCATGTGTTGGTTCTTCTCTTCTCTATTGAGAAGAACTACTGTCAGGATCCATTGGTGAAATTGTAGAAAAACCACTGGCGTGCCGTGTCTCTGAAAGATGTTTTTTTTAAAAACTTAGTTCATTCCAAACAAGGCAAGTTGCCACTGTAGACATAAGGGGCTACTGAGAATTAGGGTGAAAGTTCAAGGGATCATCCCAAATTAGGAGCTGTGCAGCAAGATGCTTGTTCAAATTAGCTTTAAATTTCTGCAAAACAGGAAGCAAGTAGGGAGTTTCAGAGGCCGGCAACTCGAGAAAAGAAGCTATTGGAGTAGAAGACTCTCTGGTATCTGGGGATTTTCACAGTGAATGGATGGAATTTAGCTGATTGTCGGGTTGGTCGAGTGTATTTACGTCGAGGGGGCACCAGAGCAGCAAGTGCATCGGAGCACATTCCATTGAAGTACTTGTAAGACAAGCACAAGGATGCAACATTGCAGTGATGAGACAGGGGCTGGAGCTTGGTGGATAGTGAGGGACCTATTAGAGACTATTTTGAACCTTGTCTAAGAGGAAGAGACTAGTGAATGGTGCACTAGCCTAGATGTGACAATAATATTCCATGCATAGGCGGATAGTGGCTTTGTAGAGATATAGGATACTGTCAAGTGTGAGATGTTTTCTAGAATGGTAGAGGGAGCCAACCTTCTTTGCAGCATACTTGGCAATGTCTTCTATGTATTTGTTCCAATTCATGTTATCTGTGAATGTTAGGCCGAGGAGTTTGAACGTTAGACTCTCAGGTAGGGTGTTATTTGCCATAGCAATCGGTGGTTAAAGAGGTTTTTTGTAGTTTTTGAAGGAAAGGAACTTTGTCTTAGTATAAATGTTACCATCTATTTATGATTCCATTCCACTAGAGATTAGAGGTCACTTTCTAAGGATTTAGCTATTGCCTCGAATATGTTTGCGTCCGTTTTACTCACATCATGAGAGTAGAGCGTGGTGTCGTTCGCAAATATACTCATCTCAGACACAATGTCATCAGGGAGGTAGTTTATGAAAATCAGGATCAATAAAGGTCCAAGGATCGATCCCTGGAGTACACCTGCATTTATGTCATGTTGTTTGGATGAATGGCCATCGAGGATAGGAAGGATCTAATTAAATATTCGTTCAGTAATACCATATGAATTAATTTTTATGAGAAGACCCAGAGTCATGAAGTTCCTGGTACAAATCATAATGTTTGGGGTGGTCAGTAACAACGGTCATGTTATACTCCATACGTCTTACCAAACAGAGGGCTTCAAACTGAATACAAAAGGCTACATAGCGTATGAAGAAGGTAGCGTCTTAAATTTACTATGTTGCTATGGGAAGACCGTATGTGTCGCAACAAGACTATACATCATGCTACACAGTCAGAGACTTTCTTAGACTACATTACTCCAGATATCTTGTCTCCCAATTCCCCAAATTACAATCCTCTGTACTATTATGTGTGTGGCGCAATAGAGATAGAGAGAAAAAAAGGTGAGGGAACGAAAAGAGAGAAAAGAAGAGTTAGAAAGAGAACGAGACAAGGAGAGGGAGAGGAAGAGAGAAAAAAGAGAGAGAAAGAACGAGAGAAAGAAAAAAAGAGAAAAAAGGGACAGGAAGAGAGAGAGAGAGAGAGAGAGAGAGAGAGAGAGAGAGAGAGAGAGAGAGAGAAAAACAAAAAAAGAGAGCCTAGTAAGCCTCCCCTTGCAACATAAGTTGGGTCTAGGATCATGACAGTTCAACAGGGATACCAACGAAAAGGACTGTAGCAGTTTCTGGGACAGTACAGAGATCATGGTTGGGGTTGATGGCGATTTATTTAATTATAATGAATAGTACACTCCTCAAAGCTTTCAAATTAAATTTCCCTAAATATTTATGTAAAAGTGAACACTGTTATTTTTTTTTGTGTTGGACATGCGCAACAATTTACACATTGCATTCTGTATTGGACAACACTTGATGCCCTTAAAAAAAATGTTTAAATTAAATAAAAAAACAGTTAATATTTACCAGAATCTTCACAAGTTGAAAAGGAAAGTGGAAAAAAATAAGATGTAAACACCGACTTTTCCATGGAAGTTCAGAAACAACTTGCAAAGGTACTTACCTAAAAAATAAAGAAAAGAAAAAAATAATTAGTTAAAATCCAAACTAAAAATAATATGTACATTAGAAAGAAAATGATAATTCTTCATATATTTAAGTTATGTCTGGGAATTTCATCCAAGGCCATCCTTATAACAGGCCGAGTAATCTAACATTAGGGTCTTTTACTGGAGGCAAAATGTCCAGTCAGCAGAAATCTTTCTAACACTTCACTCTCATTGCTCAGAGAAAATTACATCCTGAAAAGGGATTCTAACCCATCAAATTTATTTCAGCTGAGATTCTGTATAAAAGTACATTTTTTAAGGTTTTCTTTTCATATTGACAGCATTGTTTATTCAATACAATTTTTACAACTTTGTTTATTCAAAGTTACTGGTCTCTTCATTTATAGGAATTTGTCAATAATTGTCAAATTGATCAATTAGCTCATTGTGTTTCTTATTATTGGTATGTAAAACACATCAAACTAATCTCACAGGGAAATTTTCCCTCTGTTTTTAACTGCTACATCAATAATCTAAGAAAATTCACATTGCCTCCAGTAAAAGACTCAAGTTGCATGGTCGCCTGACCCGTTATAGGGATGGCTTTGGTCACCACAAGGGTTAATGAGATGGAAATGATTCCAACCGAAAGATGAGGAAGACTATGGGAGTACTAACATTGATCAAATGTATGAACTGATTATTACTGATGGGTCAGTTTTTGACAACAGTTTTTTGACATTGCATTTGAAAACGCCCAAGTTGTAATCAGCAGGAAAGCAGAGCGTGGTAATGTGTTTCTACAGACATTAAGCCTTTGCAAAGAAATTGTCCATGAAAATTCTGTCTGACACTAGGCACGTGGAGAGAAAAAGGAAAGACTTTTTCCATTGTAGTAGAAGACTAGTTCTTGCTGTGAATGTCTTACAAGGAGGAACCTACCATGGAAATAACGGTGGGTGTAATGGGTGGTCGAGTTGATATACAGGGAAGTTATCAGTGGTGTTGTTGAGTGCAGTAATGTTGATTACAGATAGCCATTTGAGGTGGTAAGCTGCTCTACAGAAATGTGTTTCAATGTTTAACAAAGTGTTGTCGTTGGCTTTTTGAGTGGTGATGAATTTAGGGCCGAGGCTGAGGAGTTCTTTTTCATCATGTGTGAGGGAATCTGTGAGGTCTGTGACAAGGGTGTGCGTGGCTGGGGGTGCGTTAGTGTTGACCGCTAGGTTGTCCTGTCCAGGTGTATGTGTGAGGTTGTTGCTGTGTAGCAGCCATGTGACTTGCGCTTAAGTCTATACATGTTTATATATTTGTATGTACAAGATTCACTCCTAAACTAATAAACTGATCATTATGAATTGTGGAACACAGCTGATAGGCGTAAGAGGTCGAAATGTAGTATAATTCAATTTTATGCAAAGGAGTACAAAAGGATGAAAGCTCTTTGTGAAAATTCAGATACCTTCGATTTGAGGGAAATTTTAACAATAGGTATGAGACATCAATTTATAAATATTCCTCAAATTTCAATTTATTTAGAGTATTTGAAAAGGTAGGGGGCATATTATGGGCACAACCTCCTATTTGAAAATTCAAATATTTCAAATTTGCATTAAATTTGATCTTTAGTCATTAAGCATCAATTAAGTAATATTCTCTAAATTTCAATTTTCTCTTTAATACCCCTAAAGTTTAAGCTTTAAATTTTAGACATTTTATAGAAACAAAATCATGTAATGGATTTTGATCAAAATTGGAATAAGGATTCTAGACATTATATGTTGATTTTAATCTTTGTAAAGGGCCATGAAAGTGGTGCAAAACTGTTCCATTTGAGGAATTCAATTTATCTGTCCTGATATGGGTATTCTGCTAGTATATATATAAGCTCAAGTGATTATTGTAAGTGCTTTAATCTTGATGAATAGAAAAATGTAAATATTTAAAGTCGATATGATGTACATGACATCAATTTACTCAATCAGTACCAGCACTAAAGGCTCATAGCCATACTCTCCCCCATCTAGGGGGGGGGGGGGATCAGAAGACTACTTTGTAAATAAACAAACATATATTAATTTTCAATAATAAAATTTGGGAGGGAGGTGACAGTGACTACGTGGTTAACGACACGGACTAACAACCCTGGTGTGCCAAGTTCGAATTCAGTTCATTCCACAGAAACACTTTGACATAGGATGTTAGCAATATTCACGTGATCCCTCCTGTAAATACCTAATTTCTTTCTAGAAAGAATTCTAACTGGAAAGATATTGGGGAAACGAATGCCAACAATAGAATCATCTGATTCATAAGAAATGAATCATCTGATTCATAAGAAATGAATGAATGAATTTGAGAAAATTATTACCCCCCCCCCCCCCCCCACGATCCCTCTTCTTTTTACACGTTCCATCATGCAATGAATCCCAAGTTATATGTTAATTATGAACTTTTTGTGGTGGTACGTAATTGAAAGAATTTTTAAAAAAAAGAGAAAGAAAGAAAAAAGAGGGAATGATGGTCTCTGTTGATGAAAACAATGCGCTCGCCACTGGAACTTTGTTACTTGGTATACTTTTCTCTGGTGACACCGTATTCAATGCAACAACATGTTTACGACTAGATATTTATCACGTAGTCGACTTTTCTCCAACAACACTATTTTCAATATTGATAATAGAACAACGTACTTGCCACTGAAACTTTGTTACATTGTATATATTTCTCCAACAACACCTTTTTCCATACTGATCTATCGCTCAATGATTTTAGTTCTTTGAGTACTAAAATGCCACAGTCAACGTCCATTAAGCCTGTCCTTTATGGATTGCAAAACAGCCAGTCACACATTGTCGATATGTATAAATACTCGTTCCAGCATGTACTTGTTTTTTTTTTATCACATCAAGGTATTACATGCTAGGCAAAGATGGGCTTTTTTATGGCAGTGATAAATCAAAACTATTTCCATCACTTGATCCATGTTCTGGCTCATCATGTCCGTCACAGTAGCATATTGAGACCAGCAGAAATACTTGTCGTTGAATTTTATCTTTTGGTCACTGATTTTTGTGTCAGTTTTGTAGCAATACATGTGGCGCCTCATTATGATCACCCTAAGTGGACTTCGTAACCAGCATTAGTATACAATGAGGCCACCTACCGAAGCATTAGTATACAATGAGGTCACCTACCGATTGAATGATCGACATGTGCAACGTTGATCTGAACTAAGGCTACTCGTGCATTTCCAGTTGACAGAACAAAAAACTAATGTTTATATAAAGCAATACATAAGCGAGAGATGATATCAGCTACCCAAACTTTAGTTTTCACTCTTATCTTGTTTGTATGGAAGAATAAACTTGTGGCAGCTTCTGTGATGATTTGCCATGGGTTTCTTAAAGATTGTATCCATCTAGTTATAATTTTGTAAAATAAGTTCAATACACGACAAAATTGTAACAGTAGTATCATCATCATATTCTGTTTAACATCAGCATATAAAACGGACGTTAAACCAAATATGATGATGATGATATAATTTATGTTAAATTTATCTTACAAAATTGACACTAGATGAATACAATCTTTAAGAAATCCAAATCATCACAGAAGCTGCATCTGCATTCCACTCACATGTTGTTCTAAACTAACATGCTATATGAATATTGACCAAGACATTATAAACTGACCAGGCATAAGTATCCATTAATTAAAAAATAAGATCTTTGATAAGGTTTAGCATAAAGGTTTACTTCATAAACTTGCTAGCTATGGAATATCTGCAAATGTCCTCACATCAAATCTTTTCTCTCCAATAGAACTATATAAGTAGCAATACACATCGATGAGAAAACGGTTTCAGAGTAGTTCTATTAAAATAGTCATATCTTAGTAGTTCTATTAAAATAGTCATATCTTAAAAACTAAAGCACTTTAAGTGCTCAAAATACCATCATTTTGTTAGGAAATGAATATCCTTTCAGGTGCATTCATGAATAATAATATACATTATATATTTTTAAGAGTTTTGAGCAAATAAAGACAAAAAAATGTTCACGCTATTTTCAGCAATTTACGGCACTTTTTTTTTTTAACCACCCCCCCTTCGTTTAAAAGTCTTGTACCATGCCTATATGTGGAATTTCGTCCTGAAATTTGGAAACCAATCAAGGAAAGCATCACTTTTAATGTTTGTCGGTATACGAAGTAATTCGGCTCATTCATTTTTTTGAAATTTTAAAAATAAGACTTCAACACGGCGTCGGTTGAACATTTTCGAAAAATACATTTCCATCGCCCAATTAGTGAGTAAATCAATCTTTTTACTTTTTTATGCATTAAAATTATAATTGTATATATGTTCTCTTTTGGTAGTAATAATAATTCATTACCCTATCCGAAAAAAAAAAAACGTTTTCTATTTATAGTTTGAAAAACTGACTGTAATAGCAGCTATAAACACGAGGCGACTTTTGTTTATTTTCATTCTAGAACGAATTTTTAAAATTTGAAAATATGAATATAGAAAATGTTTTTACATTTTTCGTACCCCAACTAGTAAATAAATTGATCTTTCATCTTTTTTTATGCATTAAAATTATAATTGTACGTTGTTTTGTCTTTTGGTAATAGTAATTTGTAATTACCTTATCTGAAAAAATATTGTCCTTTTTTTGAGCGAAAGTCAACAATGGCTGCTAGTATTGCTGATATAACAATCAATCAGCTTTACAAGACTTGTAAAGCTTTGTAAAATTCGTTTATAAACTTCTTTTAAAAGATAAAAATACTTTTTGTGCTTAAAAAAGTTAATCCTATTTGGTTCTTTTATAAAAAATACTTCAAGAAATACTGGTTTTCACTCAACTTTCGAACTTCTAGTAGTAATGATTTCTAGTCGCCAATTTAAAAAAAAAAATTCTACTTTTTAGGCGATTACGTGTGAACACCCTTAGTCTTGCCGAAAAAAAATAACAATAATTTAGAATTTAGAGTGGGGGATCAGTTTCGCATATAAATTTAATGTAAAATGATCTCCGATTTCCCGGCCATTCTTGCCTTTTAGTGAAATTTATAACATAAATAATTACTCTACCACTAACTCTAGGTACGACTAACAAGCCCACCTCCTAAAAATGCCTTCTTGAAATGTATCGTACCATTAACCTTAAATATGAGTGGCAAGCCACCCCCTAAAAGACTCCCTTAACCCTAACACTAAGTCCGAATGGCAACCTCCATCTAAAACAAAACCCCTTCCTTAACCTTATCACTAACCCTAAGTTCGAGTGGCAAGCCCTAATCCTACAAAAAGCCCATTAAAACCACACATAATCGTCTAAAAAAAAAATAAAAAATAAAAAAAACAGACACCCATAAAAAAAACGCACACGATTTATTTTCCATAGAAAAAAATTGGTTAATGCCCTAAAACGCTAGAATGGCCCGGAAATGGTGAATTATTCTACATTAAATATATGTGAAACTAATCTCCCACTCTAAATTCTAAATTAATTGTTTTTTTTCTTTCTTTCTGCTAAGTTTTCAGGGTGTTCATATAACCTGAAGTTCAAGTGGTAAGCCCCCCCTCCCACAAAGACCCTCATAATCGTCTAAAAAAAAAGAAAAAGAAAAAACAAACAAACAAAACAAGAAAAACGCACAGGATTTATCTCCCATAGAAAAAATAATTAACTGTCCTAAAACGCTAGAATGGCCTTGAAATGGGGGATTAATTTATATTCAATTTATGTGAAACTGATCCCCACTCTAAATTCTAAAATAATTGTTTTTGTTTCTTTCTTTCTGCCAAATTTTTCAGGGTGTTAAAATGTAATTGCCTAAATAAAAAAAGGTAGAATCTCATATTTTGGGGAGGCAAGGGGGTGAGTTAGCAGAAGGTGTTAATCTACAATAATGCCAAAGAAATCTTGCAATATATTCATTTTTAAACAGTCCTAGTATTAGATTTTAGTTTCTTGTACATAAAATGTATTACAATTCAACTTTGAGTTTTCTAACTTCTTTCTTTTAATGGATACATGGTATTTTTAAGGTATTGCAGCATATTTATGTGCACTTAGTGCAGATTACTTGTAAACCATTAATTTCTGGAGATTTTCAGTGGCACATTCTGATTCCTTGTACAAAAATACACTTATATGGTAAATTTCATTGCTTAATCTTGTGTTTAAACAAAGATATAACATTTTTACTAAAAAATTAGTGTAAAAAATGACGAAACGCATATGATCTTAAAGAGGGGAAAATATCCAATTGTGCGAAGCACAAAAATAGTCATAACTTCCTTATTTTTAGTCAGATTTAAAAAATTTAAAAAGATTCTTTCTTAGATCATCGAGCGCTTTCTATATATGCCATTATTGAGATATTTTAAGCAATTTAAATTTTTTCATGTGTATTGCTAATATAAGTAATTGTTGATGGGCAGAAGTCCGAAGCTCATATCAATGTCGGTGTACCTCAAGGATCCATTCTGGGTCCTACTCTCTCCATGATCTTCATAAATGATCTTCTAAATCGTATACTGAGATCATTCGTTGATATCTCTGTAAACGGCACACCTATCTATGGCAGCACCTCGAAGAGCACCGATGACAAAGATCTTTCCAAATCTCTCTTCAAACTTAGGGTATGAGGTAAAATGGGAGAAAAACGTGGCTTGTTATTTTTAAACCCACCAAAACCAAGCTTGTCGCTTTTCACAACCAACGCTCGGATCCTCATATCTCCCCGGTTGAAATCAATGGCTCTCTCCTTAAGGAAGCCCCCTTCCTTGATAAGCTCCTGGGACTGATTTTTACTCTGGACTTGAAATGGAAGACTTACATCAAATCTGTTGCTTAGACCGCTGAAAAAAATGGTTGAATCATTCCATCGCTTCAGAAGGTACCTTACTCCTGACGCAATCCTCTGTCTATATAAGAGCCAAATCCGTCCTAAGATGAAGTACTGCTGTCATATTTGGGGAAGTTCCGCTCAGAGCATTCTTTCTTGCCTTAACAGAGTACAACACTGACATCACAATCTCGTGGGGGATGATCTCTTCTTGTCTCTACAGCCTCTTTCACACAGAGGAGATGTTGCTGACTTCTCTCTAATCCCCCCCACCCTCGTAAAACAGGTGCAGCAAGAACCCACCTGGCTACAACCACAGCAGAGACTTTCTTTTCTTCCTCTCTGCACCAAAAACCAAGCAGAACTTCCATGAATAAAGTTACTTTCCTAGAGTGTCCCATCTGTGGAACAAAATACCACAAAGCTGCTTCCCAACAGACTACAATATAGTCGTCTTCAAGTCTAATGTAAACAAATACTTGTTGAGCCATCCTCTTGGATAAACAATTCCTATGAAGAAATTTTATGTCCATTCCTCTGGTTGTTTCCAATCCTTGCGTGGTGGCGCTCACCGTCCAATGGACGATCTCCTTAACCCTTATCCTTGATAAGCGGTGACTCATTAGTAAGAAAAAAAAAAGATATTTAAAAATCAGACACATTTGCAAATTGTTGTAGTTATAACACCTCGTTTCTCTTATTTTGTCCTGTACTCACATTCCATGAGTGATGTTTCTGACAAAAGGGGAAGAATTGCTGTTTTCTGGGTCGGAATATATTCACGTAACAGTTATTGTTAGCTAATTTTTTACCTTGAAGTAGTATTTTTTTAAGCTCCTTAAATCAAGTGGCTTCATGTCTTGTCTGGAGAGATTTCCATTAAAAAAAAATACCATGTGAGCCTTACTGAGATCATAAGTGAACTAAGCCTGGGTGGCCTGATTGACTGCAATCTAGTACTGGTCACTAGGTGAATGACCTATACATGGAAGGTTGAACTGGTATAAGGCCACACATACCCTTCCAGCTGACAGAACAAAAAACTAATCTATATAATAATATGCTTAGGCATTTCAAATTTGTATGCACGTTATCACCTTTCACACACATTTATACAAATGAAATCAGATCAGCAAAGATGGTGATTGGTGATTAATCTGATGTCGCTAAAGTAAAAAATTTTGAATTTACCCATTTTAAAATGAATTGTTCCAAAATAAAATTATGTTGCCCAGTCGACTAAAACAGTACAATTTAAAATAAATACATTTCAAAAAGTGATATTCGTTTTATTTATTTGAATATTTAGTTGACAATTATTTTTACGGTAAGAAGACAGAAAATATTTACTGTTTTAAAAAGAATTAAGTTGCTACAATTTTAAATAAAGAAAGAAACAAAGAGGAGACATGTCTATTTTTATTTAAAAAATATTTATCTGACAGTGACAATTATTTTTACAGAAGAAGAAAGTTTCATTTTTTCTTAATAGTATTGATCCTGACACACATTATTTTAAAAGGAATATTATTATTAATAGTAAATTATATAGATTGATATAGAAAGCACGGTGGAACTTCTATGGGATTCCGCTAGTATTTATATAATGTAATACAGAAGGAAGTAAAAGGAGAATGGTGAAACATGATAGTAGAGATGATATCAGCTACTCAAACTTTAGCTTTAACTCCCCTCCCTCCTTGTCTTATTCATATGGTATGATAAACTGTTGACTTCTACAATTTTATTGTGGGTTGAATTTATTTGCCAAAATCCACGCTGCATCCTTACAGAAACTACAACTGAAAAATTTTGGTATTATTGACATAATGGTAAATATTGTGAGGGAGTTTTTGAAGGATAGAACTATGAAGGTAAAGGTTGGTAACAATTATTCTGAATCACAGTACATACCCTCCGGTGTTCCGCAGGGTTCAGTATTGGGATCTTTGTTGTTTAATAATATAAATTCAGAAATAGAACTGTTTGCTGATGATGTTAAACTACTTGTGAGACCTTTATCAAAGGAAATAACACAGATGAATCTAAATAAATTATCATATTGGGAGGACATTTGGAAATTGGGATTAAAATGTAAAGTACTACATGTAGGATCCAGGAATGTGGGAGTTGAATATGTACTAAACAACAGAGAAATCAAAGAAGTAGATGGAGAGTGCGTTTTGGGAGTGCGGTTTGATAATACATTTAGGGCAAATAATCATATTTTGACCATTGTATCGCAGGCAAATAGAATGACAGGGTGGATGAATAGGAATATCATTTCAAGGGAGACAAATGTTGTGTTAAGGATATATAAAGCTCTAATAAGACCTCATATAGAATACTACACCCAGGCCTGGGCTCCAGCGACTAGACATGGAAATTGAAATGTAATATTGAAACTGAAAGTCGTACAAAGAAGGGTGACAAAACTAATAAGTAAAGTAAAGGAGTGCAGTTACAGGGAGAGATTGAACAATTTGGGATTGACTACTTTGCTGGAGAGAAGAATGAGAGGTGATATGATTGAGACTTTCAAGATAATTAATGGCATTTATAACTATGGTGGGCATTTTTTTAGTATTTCTCCTAAATCTGGCAGTTTCCAAAAACTAGATCTGTTAACCAGTTAAGTGTTTTTGCTCACATAGTAATATGTTTTTGGAATAAGTTGCCAGAAATTGAGGGGGCACTTTTGGGAGTTGTCAAATGAAATACTTAACAGAATTTGATCTGGATATCGATACTGTACTAAGAGTTTTTTTGGGTTTTTTAACAGTTGAATTGAGAAGATAGTTAATGGGGAAATGTCCAAGGAGGCATAACAAACAAATAATGATTGTTTCCATCATATTATGTTTCAAAATCTTTGCGATGATGATTGATAATTTTTATCATTTAGATTATTCAGACCGCTGTTCTCATCTTAGATGTTATTCTCACAACGTTTCAGACGATGTGAACTCCGACCTTCTCCAGGTACGTCTTATTGAACTCGGGAATCTGTATGGAATTTTGAACGGAACCCTTTATTTAATCGATGGGAGTAGCTTGTTCTCATCCAATCAGCCATGACCGGGTAGAAGTCTGAAGTAATTAATTGTATTCTTAGTATTGCCCATACTGAGAATTGAACCTCCAACCTCTCTCTCTCTCTCTCTCTCTCTCTCTCTCTCTCTCTCTCTCTCTCTCTCTCTCTCTCTCTCATATAGATATAAGTAGAAAGACTACACATCTAAAAGAAGAATAAGTTTAAGGCTCCAAAAATTCATATGAGAAAAGTCCACATGGACCCATGCTTTAAGTGACAGTCTTCTGACAATACTAAGAATACAATTAAGAATTACTTAAGATTTCTACCCAGTCATGGCTGACGGAACGAGAACAAGCTACCCTCGTGGATTAAATAAAGAGTTCCATTCAAAATTCCATACAGATTATAGAGTTCAATAAGACTCACCTGAAAAAGGTCGAAGGTAACATCAGCCGAAACGTAAGAATAACATCCAAGATGAGAACAGTAGTCCGAATAATCCAAATGTTTTCGTCATAGTTCAAGATCCAAATCTGTCTGTTTGAAGCTTCTGTGGACAGTGAATTGTTAGCATTATATCATAAGCCACCATTCGCCTATGCATGGAGTATTGTCAAATCTGGGCTGGAACATCAACCACTAGTCTCTCCCTATTAGACAGAGTCCAAAAAAGAGTCTCTAATCTGTCAACCAAGCTCCAACCCATGTCCCATCGCCACAATGTTGCATCCCCGTGCTTGTTTTACAAGCACTTCAATGGAATGTGCTCTGATGAACTCGCAGCACTGGTGCCTCGACGTAAATACCCTTGGCCAACCCGACAAGCAGCAAAATCCCACCCCTTCACTGTAGAGATCCCCAGATGCCAGAAAGCTTTCTACTCTATTAGTTTCTTCCCTTAAACTGCTTGCCTTTGGAATTCTCTCTCTGTTCCCTGTTTTCCTGACTGTACTAACATTCACAAATTTAAATCTAATGTTAACAGACATCGTACTGATCAACTCCCTGCTTAGGATGTTCCTGTGGGTATGGTCCCTAATTCACAGTAGCCCCTTATGTTTCAGTGGCAATGTGCCTTTTCTGGGATAAAAAAGTTTTCAAAAATAAATTTTTTTAAATAAGTATATCTAACAGGTGTAGACCGATACTTAGTAGATATAGAACAGACACTCAACAAATTAAGCCCAACAGAATCAAAACTACTACTGAAATTATATATTCTTAATAGACTTATCTTTTTATTCTATGAATTAGACTTTTTATAGCCTTGTGAGACCATGAAATCTAGACTCTTTAGATCATCCGCAAACATTATGAATCAACAACTGTAATTAAGAAGACTGGCGGGGATAGAAATTAGTATATCAAAAATAGTTAAAGTTACATTAAAGAAGTTCTTTTTTTTTCATCTTTTTGTATCTAATGTTATTACAGACCGAAAATAAGGAAACCCTCCAAATGAAAAGGATATCCCAAGAAGTTAAGTGTTAGATAAATCCAAAAACAGCTGTCAGTAATTGGATGAGATTTAAAAAAACTTTCTTTTTCTCCTTTCACTAGATATTCTCCTCCATTAGAAGTATACAAAAAAAAGTGCTTTCTAACCTCATCCAGAATTACCTTTTTTTTTTGTATGGTAGCAGTTAGAACCATGTTTTAGTCATTATCTGTAATATTTTTTCACAGATTAAGAATCAACAGCAAAAAATATGCCCACATTTAAAATGCAATAAACATACATCCACACAAGTAGACATGTTTTCTTGATTATTTTCTATTAACTGTATACTTCTAGTAGAAACATTATTTATACGAGCAAAACTGGATTAAAGAAGATCTCAAATTGAGATTCACTTTATTCAGATAAATAAAATAAGATACATCTCTACTTTAACATTTAGGGAGAGGGAGCCTGTATATAAAGTTAGGGTACTCGTTCAGATTAGGACCCAAGCTAAAATCGACTTGGCGTCGGTAGTTTCCAGGTGTTTACGTAGACGGCAGGAAATTGCCGAAGTGCTTATCCAATCAGAATGCGAGACAAATAAGTAGATAAATAAGTTAACATTTTAATTGATTGAATCGCAAAATTCACTAATTCGAAATAAAAATTGATTAAAGCAATAATGAATTTTAACGCACTCTAACCCTAAAACTGTTTTAACACTTGTTCAGTGATACTTTTCTTAAAAACAAATTTAACGTATAAGAAAAAACATATTTTCCAGTTGTACATCCAGCCTAGTTTTGGCTTTTTTGGACGCAGGCAACCAAATTTTCATTCAGCTTTTTCCGGCCGTCTATGTAAACATCCAGAAACTACCGATGCCAAGTAAATTTTAGTTTGGGTCCTAATCTGGACAAGTACCAAAGTTAGCTATGTGTATATGTTTAGATATTTGTATGTACAGAATTCACTCCTAAATTAATTAACCAATCATTATGAATTTCAGCACACATCTGCTAGTCATAAGGAGTCGTAATGTAGGTTATATTGAGTTTAATACAAAGGGGATAAAAAATGGAGTGGAAGTCCTTCGTGAAAATTCAGATTCCTCAGATTTTTATGAAATTTGAACAATAGGTATTTATATCAATAAATATTTCCCAATTTTCAGTTTCTTCCAAGTATTTTAAAGGCTTTTTAGGGGGCATAATATGGGCACAACTTCCCATTTTAAAATTCAAATAAATGAGATTTGCATTGAATTTGATCCATAGTAATTAGACACCAATTATACAAGATTCCCTGAATTTCAATTTCTTCATAAGATCCCTTAAACTTAAGCCTTAAATTTTACACATTTTCTAGAATCAAAATCATGTAATCGCTTTTGATCAAAATTGGAATAAGGATTCTAGACATGAGGTTTAGTGTATCTTGATTTTAATCTTCATAACAGAATATAAAAGTGGTGCAAAACTGTTCTGTTCGGAGAATTCATTTTACCCGTCCTGAAATTAGTATTCTTTTAGTTTATATATAAGTGGATATCAAGTTATTTTTTTAATTACTAAAAGATGCACCCGGCGTTGCCTGGGAATAAAAGTGGTCTTTATGTAATACATAAATTTATTTTAAAGTAGCAGGACCCATGTCCCGGTGTTGCACAGGAAAATGGAGTCAACCAAAAATCGCAACTCCCAGCAGTAAATTGACAGAAAAGGACCAGAACGATTCTTTTCACCCAAGATGTTAAGCATTTATCCACGATAAATAAGAACTGTGTGTTATAGTGAAATGAAAACAACTATCGAATAAGAAAATAATGAAAACGGTTAATTAATGAGATGTCCTTTTGCAAAGCAATATACAAATTAACCTTCGGACATAGATTGCATGGAGATTACTAAGTATATTAGAAAGCTGTTCTTCTATAGTGAATAGGAAGTTGGATTTTTAATCTCACTGTCAGTGCGACGAATAGCTCAACTTTATAAATATACAGATAGTTAAAAGTGAAAAAGTTTATTTTTATTCCATTATTCCTATAGTAGACTGATCGAAAATCAAGCGTTCGAATTTAATAATAATTACACTCATTGAATTGGTGATATTGTATATATCACCCCAGAAACAAAAAAGATCAGGACCAAAGCTAAAATCGACTTGACATCGGTAGTTTCCGGATGTTTACGTAGACGGCCGGAAAAAGCCGAATGAAAAAACGGTTGGCTGCGTCCAAAAAATCCAAAACGACGTTGGATGTACAACTGGAAAAAATGTTTTTTTTACACCTAAAATTTTTTTTGAAGAAATATATCACTGAACAAGTGTTAAAACGATGTTAGGGTTAGTTAAAATTCATTATTGCTTTGATCAATTTTTATTTGCAATTAGTGAATTGTGCGATTCAATCAATTAAAACGTTAACTTGTCATCTACTTATTTTCTCATATTCTGATTGGATAAGCGCTTCGGCATTTTCCGGTCATCTAAGTAAACTACAGACACCAAGTCGAGTTTAGCTTGGGTCCTAATCTGGACAAATACCTGAACATATTTAATTTTTTCAAAGGGTTTTGTCATTAATAAAATAAGTAAAACATTGCCATTGCTGCTTATGTATGACCAAAGCGAACACAAACCCCACAAAAATCATTATAATATACCTTAAAACTAATACCACCAATGGATTCCTCAGGGTGCACAAAAGATCCATGAACTGTGACTTTTCACTTTACAATAATTATATAGGTAGGGGCCCATAGACAGACATTACCATGTGACTGCTTCCCTTCAAATTATAATATATTCGTTTTCAAATCCAATGTCAAATACTTGTCATAAACCGTCCTCATTAGTAATCAACTTTTGTTCATTCCATTCATCAGTTTCAATCTTCTCATAATATTCTCCATCAGTCGACTTGAGAAAAGTTGCGTTTGATCTTGTTATAGGACTTTGTTTTCAATTGTCATGCTGGACAGGCAGAACACCACATTTATGGTATATTATTTACCTCCTCTGCAGGAGGTTAGACACAAGGTCATGTGTGGTCTTGAAAAGCCAGCATACTAGAAGTAGCACACTCTGGCCTACAAAACATGCATGAGCAGCCCCGTCGGCATTCCCTGGTAGGGGCACTTCAGACGATTAACAATAAACTAACCCCTTCTCAAAGAGAAGGTAAAGCCTTGGAGGGTGAACTGCCTAGAACTGAACAGAACCATACCTCAGCCCAACAGCAACAAAGCCACTGTCGGACATATTGTCAAGGACGTATTCCCAACTGGTACAAACACACCTAATCAAGCTGTGCCAGGTAATTATATGGTAATGTTTCCGTTTTTTAGTTTGGTTGTGTTTTTTTTTTTTTTACGGCATATCAATCCTTTTCAAGTTATATAATGCCAAATACGGTCATTTTAGTAAAAAAATTATGCTTCAAGTTCTATATATCTTCAAATATTTATTCATAGTGTTTCGTTTAGTTGTTTTGTAGAAGAAAATTGTGGTTTTTGGCTTTGCAGAACATGATTGAGTTTTGCAAAGGGAATAACATCCATGTTTGGTGCATTTTTGGTCAGGAAGTCAGTATCTTCAGACAACCTGATCTGGTAGCACCAGAGTCCGTTTTTTTATATCATGTGGCTAATGTAGAGGATTTCTTTAAATTTTTACTTTTAATCCAATAATCAGTTTGACAGTCTGTCGAGCTGAGGTATGGTTCTATTCAGTCTTAGGGGGTCAACCATCACAGGCTTCACCTACTATTTGGGAATCACTTATTGCTAATCGCCTGAGGTGCCCTTATCGCTTAGGCATTTTTTACAGGCCAGAATGCACTTCACCTAGTGCGTTGGCTTTTCAAAACCTCACCTGACCTTGTGTCTAACCTCCGGACAAGGATGTAAATTGAACGTAAACAAGACAGTGTAGAGAAGTAATGTAAGTAGAATAAGTGTGAAACTACAAATACAATTAAATTAACTCATGGTGCAATTTTATATTTTGTCTTTATTATCAAAAATGAGTGAAAAATGTTAGGGGTTTTTTTTCGTTTTGTTTTTGTAATTGACAAAAATGACAGAAGTGTTGATATAAAAAAAGTAAAGGAAAAAAGAAAAAAAAGACAAAAAAAGGCATCATCATCAGTTTAACGTCCATTTTACATGCTGGCAAGTGTTGGATTTCTTTTAGAAATTGACGTCCAAACTAACTAATCTCTGACAAAGTTTTTTTTTTCATCCCTCTTTCTCTTAAATCCATCCTTATCACTTCCTCCCATATTTTCCTTGGCCTTGCCCTGCCAACTGACTGCTACCTTAACTGTTCTACATCTACTAACCCAAAAAGTCTTGTCTATTCTTTCCATGCGGCATATCAACCCTTTTTGGTTTATTTAATGCCGAATACGGTCATTTTGGTTTAAGTTTATATGCTTCAAGTTCTATATATCTTCAAATATTTATTCATGGTTTTTCACTTAGTTGTTTTGTAGAAAAAAATTGTTTTTGTTTTTGGCTTTGCAGCCTGATCTGGTAGCACCATACAGAGAGATAGAAAGAGAATAACTTAGTATTATGCAATAAAATGTACATCTTTAAAGGTTTAATTAACTCTCGTAACATGTAGGGTTTTTTTTTAAATCATAACTATTTAATTATTACATTTTTTTATATATCTTCATGAAGAAAGGTTATTCAGAGACGGGTTATCTCAGTTGTAAATGAGAACAAGGACAAAAGGCTTTTGCTTGTTAAACCCATTAGTAAATTTCAAAATCTAATTATCACAAATTCTGATATCCCATTTCTGCTCTTCTCAAAAAGAAAAAAAACCTAGGTTCTTCCCCGTAGAAGATTAAAAACGCAACACTAACGCCCAACTCCAACGAACATTTATTAGACATGGTAACAAAGTGTAGGATTAATATTTAAAAATCAGAAATTTTACTTATTGATAACAAATTAAAAATAGATCAGAAACTTGTTCTGAAATGTTTTCGCCAAAACATGGAATCAATTCTGAAAGTCTGCAAAAAAGCCATAATATTTGAGAATGGTGGCACCAGGATCTTTTTTAAATTATCAAATTACCCAAAATAACTGCAATGCCCATCAATACATTCTTTCATGATGTTGTTTGATGTAAAAACAAACAGATATTCTTAACATGTGTCCATTCAATTTAGCAATAAAAATGCTGTTTCCAACTTAAATGTGACAGACCAACAAAAATGCTATTTCAAGCTAAAACGTGACAGACCAACAAAAATGCTATTTCAAGCTAAAACATGACAGACCAACAAAAATGCTATTTCAAGCTAAAACGTGACAGACCAACAAAAATGCTATTTCAAGCTAAAACATGACAGACCAACAAAAATGCTATTTCAAGCTAAAACGTGACAGACCAACAAAAATGCTATTTCAAGCTAAAACATGACAGACCAACAAAAATGCTATTTCAAGCTAAAACGTGACAGACCAACAAAAATGCTATTTCAAGCTAAAACGTGACGGACCAACCAAAAATGCTATTTCAAACTAAAACGTGACAGACCATCAAAAATGCTATTTCAAGCTAAAACGTGACAGACAAACAAAAATGCTATTTCAAGCTAAAACGTGACAGACAAACAAAAATGCTATTTCAAGCTAAAACGTGACAGACCAACAAAAATGCTATTTCAAGCTAAAACGTGACAGACCAACAAAAATGCTATTTCAAGCTAAAATATGACCGATCAACAATAATTTAGCAATAAAAATACTATTTCAAATTGAAACGAACAAAGCCTCTCAAAGAGAAATGAAAATGCATCTAAAATTTGGGGTCTAGACATTTTGGGCAACCCCCTTTTTACTTTTTTGATTAATTTTATGTATATTGTAATTTATGGCAGTTGTGAGAATGAAATGAGTCAAGATTTCTTTTTTTTTTTTTTAAATATCCTTATAAAAAATTATTCTTCTACTCATTTTACATCACCTTTCTTTTTGCCCAGGAGTCAGCCTTTTTTTTTTTTTTTGCATCCAACACTGTTCTGGCACACAGAAAAAGGGTATTGACCAGAGTTCATTAGCGACTGTAGACCAGAGCCACACACCATCACCTTTGTTTTAGGTAAGTTCACCCTTAAACCCTTTGTCTCCAGACCGTTTTTCCATATTTTCAGTCCATCAGCTGTTCCAAGACTCGGAAATAACTAAATCATCAGCGTAGAGTACCTCTCTGGGACAGCCCCATCAAAACTCTTTTGAGAATGCTTCTAAGATTAAGATGAAAAGTAAGGGGCTAAAGAAAGAGCCCTGGTGAACTCCAACCTTGACAATGAAGCTGTCACTGTAAATGTCATCCACTCACATTCTACTACTAGCGTTCATATACATCCACTTTTGAGACGAACAACCCACTCATCTATGCCCACCATATCACCTCTCTGAAGACTGTCAAAGGCTTTCTCTTTAATTTTAAAAATATTATTTTAAATAAATATATGAAATAATGACTGGAAAACCATTTCATGGTGTGAAATAGAATTTATTTATATGACATTTCAATAAAATATATAACTTCTTCAGATATGTAAAAGCTAAGGGGAAAAAAGCTGTTATTAAATCGGAGAAAATCTCTACATATAATGCTAGTAACTATCTACCTACCTATGTGTG
Source organism: Sepiola atlantica (assembly GCA_963556195.1). NCBI lineage: Eukaryota > Metazoa > Mollusca > Cephalopoda > Sepiida > Sepiolidae > Sepiola > Sepiola atlantica. The sequence goes on from OY744516.1 coordinate 87,916,605, forward strand.
TGACACTTTAACCATTTCATAGCTTAGGCCATTTCTTTCTTTCTGGCACCAATTTCAGCTGAAACTAGAAAGAAGGTGAGAGAGAGAGCTGGGGTTAAGGGGTAATACCTTTCTGATATGGCCTTCCGTGGCACCCTTGACTGGTTCCTATGCACCCAAAGCATTATTGTGCAGCTACAGTCTGTAGTTAGACTCTCTATAGTGAATAACAGTCCGTGTGTCATGAAGAACCACACCTTCATGAGAGAACCCTGTTAATGTGCATACGCAGAGACAGACCACAGCAGATCCAGATGAGTCAAATCTCAATAAAAACTCTATCTTTTACGGGTAGTTGTAGTTCCTATGGTAATCATAGACAAACATATGCTTCAGCAGAGAGAACATATCAGAAAATTCAATGAGGTGTCTACACCAGAACCCGGTGGTTAGTTTTTATCCTTCCGTCTCTGTATTTTTTTACCTCCTCTCCAGGAGGTTAGACACAAGGTCAGATGTGGGTTTTGATGAAAGTGTTTCTGTGGAACAAACTGGATTCGAACCCGGCACATCCAGTTTCTCAGTCCGTGTCATTAACCACCGTTGGATAATCTACGGCATACGAAAGGGTCACAGCAGGATAGAACTGAAAACTTCCCTTAAATAAATTCTCACGATACTTCTTTCAAATCATATCTATACTTAACTTTACTGCTAAGTAATATCTTTAACACTTAGGTCAGTGTTTCTCAACCAGGGAGGAATCCTCACCCCTGGGGGGGGGGGGATTGCCACCACAGATTAGCAGACACAAATTGGATCCAGGGTCACAAAAACACATAGTGTGTATTACCCATCGCTACTGAAACTTTGTTGGAGTTTCTCTCCGCTAACGTTTGTATTAAATGCTATCCTGTTAATATTAGTTATTATTTTTAGTATGAATGCACATTTTGAGTCTGACATTTTTTGAAAGGTGGCAAATATCATTCTGATACATGATGAAAGGGTTCACAGGCTAAAACTGGTTGAGAACCACTGACTGGTCATAGTATTACATCAATTTCTTTGGAGATCTTTCTGTCTTTCTCCATGTAGATATAATTGCTTTTCTTATTTCACCCTCCTATCTTAGTGAATGAATCAGCAGGTTATTTAACGAACCCCAGTAATCCAATAGGTTATGGGCCCAATCATATTATATACCTAAAATGGCATCATGCTCTTTTATGTTTTATTTTTTTTTACTGTATTGCAAAGTCACACATTACGTAAAATTCTCCTCACCCAATCATGGAAGGACTGACAAATGAAGATAGAATTTTGAAAATGGTGCTCAGACTGAATTAGCTCGTCTGCCAAGGAGAAATTTTTTTTTCTCTTCCGTGCTACGTGGCACTTCGGACTTGTCCATGGCAGCGTATTCTGACATGTAGCTCTAGTTTTAATCTTTTACTTTCAATGGAATTTAACAGTTTCTCCTTATTCTAGCCTAAAGTGGAAAATACCGTTTTTAACATTATTTTTACACACTCATATCCAATTTTGCAAGGCACCCAGTCCTTATGGTAAGGCGGGTAAATAACTAGCCAGGCCTTTGAAGAATAACATAGTGGGGATGGAGTTTCAAAATTACTTCCTGATTACTGTGAAACACTTGAAAGTAAAGAGATTGTGGCTTTAAAAGCCCAAAATGAAATAAAACAAGCATTAATAAACAAATTAAAATAAAATAACAAATATTCTAATTTTTCACTCTCTTTCATTACACTTCTTAAGTTCTTGCCATCATTATCTGATAGCGAAAATAGATTTGAAAATGGAAGGTAAAGGGATTGTGGCTTTAAAAGCCCGAAATGAAATAAAACAAGCATTAATGAACATATGAAAATAAAATACGAAATATTCTAATTTTTCACTCTTTGCTTTTATATCAATAATGAATGAATCAGCAGGTTATTTAACGGATCTCAGCAATCCAATAGGTTATGGGCCCAGTCAAAATCAAATTTAGAATTACACTTAGGCTTTGCTGGTCATAGCATGACATCCATTTCCCTGGAGATCTTGCTGTACTTTTCCATGTAGATATATAATTGATTTTCTTATTTCACGCTCCCATCTTAGTGGGTGGGGGGGGGGGGTCTTTCACTCATGTAGGTACCACTTGGCAATTATACAGCTCCACTGATTTTCAGTGAACCGTACAACAGATCTGGCTCATATTATAATGAAAAACACCTGACAAGTAATAATTTCATTCATGTTAGTGAAAATGAAATATCTATAAATAGACGTAAATCTATGCATTTGTTTATGTCTATCAGCAACTTCACATGATAATTACTGATTGGATCTTCCTGAAAGTTTTACCAGGCAAGAATGTTCGGATAAGGAAGTCTTCGTTAAATTTTGGAACTCCTTTAAATATCAATCACAATCGAGGAATTTTTAAAAGCATTATTCAACACTAGCAGGACCCTGTGGAAATTCCACGGTGCTTTCTACATCAATCTGCATAATAATATTCCTTTTGAAATAATAACGGTCTGTTAGGGTCAATACTATTAGCAAAAAAAAGAAAAAGGACCCTTCTTCCATCAAAATTATTGTCATTGTCAGCTAAATATTCTTTAAATAAATAAAACGAATATGTCTATTTATTTAAAATTGTAGCAATTTAATTATTTTCAAAACAATAAATATTCTGTTTTCTTATTGTAAAAAGGATTGTTGTATTATTTAAATCAATAAAACGAAAGTCACTTTTTGAAATGTATTTAAAATTGTAGTTTTAGTTGACAGGAAGATAGGTAAAGTAGGAACGTTTTTTTACCTTAGCATCATCAAATTAATTACCAATCATTATCTTTGCTGATCGGCCAATCTCATTTCTTTTTTATTAATGTGATAACGTGCGTGCGTATGAACACAAAATGGCTTAGCATATTATCATATAGATTTCCGGGTACGGCATTTATCTACATTTTGGCGAAATGCAAAACTTTTTTTTTTTTCATATTTAGTGAATAATGCAAGGCTCACATTCCATCTTATTTAAATAGGGAGTTTGTCTACCAGTCACAATTGTTTTAAGCGTAATAAATAATTGCGAAAATTATTAATGTTCTTTTAAGTAAAAAAGTTTGCTCGGCACTATTTCAAAACACTTATCACTTAAGACCATTGCATTCAATCAAATTCATACATCAATTTGGAAAAAGTCGTGTCAGGATTCTAGTATTGACAGTCGCCAGGCGCAAAGCCACAGTTCACATGCATAATAAAGGGGGGTCCCGTCATTAGTGTCTCTACATCTGAGCTACATTCCCATTTTTCAACCTCCAAATCTCAGCTAAGACAAACTCCATCGTTTGACCCTTCTCCGTCTCTCGCCGAGGTCATTCTCCTGTCGTGATCGTTCACTGTTGGCTCCGTTGCTATTCTTCCCCCCTAATAGCCAGCATCCCCCAAATATATCTACTTTCCACCATAAACCATAGACATTTGGTTTTTCTCAGCTTACTTCCACCAAAAACTAAATATGTCTGTCTTCTATCTTGGCCTTCGAATTCTCTATCTTGGTCATCGTCCCCCTCGGTTATTAATGGCTAACTGTCCATGAGGTCACTTTATCTGAAGTTAAATGGATCAGTCGGTTTTATATTGTCATTCATTTCCTAGCTAATCTCTCCTGATGGTCCTGGTTGTGGGAGCACTCTATAGTATTACACCAGTACCATTGGATTAAGATTTCGAGATTCCTGTGGATAAAATTAGCTGATCAGGCTATTGTTAAGCCCTGAGAGTGGTTTGCTCTCTGAGTGCTCTTGTTTATTGATTAAACTAGTAGGAAAACCCGACGTCGTTCAGGATTGAATGAGGATCACTGCTATGTACTTTTTCACTATGCTCATAACACCATATTACTTTCTTTGTTTTTAGTGCTCCCATCTCCCGTTTCGCCCCCTAATATAGATGGAAGAAGCTGAAATGTTGGAAAACTCTGAATTAGTGTCTTATATATATATATATATATCGTTTAAATTTCATTAAAATCCGATATACGTATTTAAAGTTTTAAGGGGGTTCTATCTCAATGGTTCATCTAGACTCTAGATGCCTCTAGATTCTAGAGACATGTAGATATTCGGCATATAGAAGATAACAGAGATTTGGGACCACTTTCATTGTTTTCACCAGAATGTTTTACATAAGAATACACTTTTAGATTTTACGTAGATTCTCTAATCTTTCTTTCTTTCTTTCTATAGAGAACACAAAAACATCACATATAGACATTGAGTTTTATATATACAAATTATTGGCTTTCATCCTTTAGTTAGTTCGGACAAGACTGCAAAGTCATCATAAGTGATGATAGTATAGGCGTTTAAAAATCCTACGGAATAAGATTGAAAGAAAGATCTTCAAGTCTGATTGAAAAGTAAGTGAACGATGAAGCTTAAGTGCAACAGCTCTTGGAATCAAACAATTTGTGCGTTATATTTAGACGAACTAGCCATGTGCGAACGGGATTCAAACCTACAAGGAATTTCATATTGATTTTCATTCTACTTTTCAATAATTGGTAGATTTATTTTTTGTTCTTTTAAGCCCACTTAAGATTTTTCCACTTTCTTCTTAACTAAAATTAAAAAGTAGTCATACACTCTCCTCTTTCTGGAACCAACATATGAAGTTTATAATTTACCATGTCTAAGAATTCTTTCCATTTATGTGGGATGAACAATCTTAATGTTTTGCAAGTATATTGTATAATACCAGCATGGTTACCCGGCGTTGCCCGGGGGGGGGGCATGGACAAAGGAATAAAAGAGTTAAAAACTGTGTGTAACATCTTTCTTTTAAAACGTCTCTCTCTATTTCTCTCCCACCTCCCTCTCCTCCTTGCTCACCCTCTTCCTCTCTGACACCTGGAAAATATCATTGATGGATTACTACATAATAACATTTTCAAAAATTGCTTTAAATAGCTCGAAATGTTGACGACCCCCAACTAACTCTCTTCCTGGTGACCTTAACAATGTATATTAAAAAAATGTGCCTATATTTTGACCAAGTTAATATTGAAAAGAATATATGAGCTTTGTGAGTGTGTCTTGTGTAGTTTTTGACTTAGCTAGATGCACAGACAAACGGACAACTTTCCTTTATATAATAGAAGAGTTTAAGAAAGTTTTCATACCTGCAGCTTTATGAACAATTCATTGAAGACAAATTGTACTTTTATTCACAGCTGTGAAAGGTTTATACTTTTCTGAAAAATATTAATGCATTTTTTTTGTACTGATGCATTAGCCGCTTATCAATGGAGCAAAGTATGTCAGGTGGACGGTGAGACAAACACATTGAACACATTGAGGATTGGAGATGGTTGCATTAACTGGGCACAATTTTATTATTTAAGACAACAGCTTAACAAGAATTTGAAAACGACCATGTTATAGTCAGTAAACTGATTGTTAAAATGAAAAACAACTTCTATTTTACTGTAAAGGCAGAGAAACATATTCTTTTTATTATTAAACGTTTTCTCTGCTAGCTGCAGAATACGCACCAACATGGCTGAGTGTCCTCCAAGCCTGCCAAGATGTTCACTTCGTTTATGTTCGTCCATTCACAAACGTTGTCTTTCCATCTTTTTTTTGTCTATCTTTCGACCGGTTTCCTTGTATCATGCCTTAAACGCATATTTTGCATAGCCCTACACTGGAACTTTTAACGTGACCAAACAATCTTAAGACTTTACATTTGATGACAGAGGATATTGATGGGATGCAACTCTGCAATACTGATGTTCCTTTATTGAAACATAATTAGTAATAATTTAATTTTAAGGAAATTGTCTAAACAATAGTATTGTTGTTGCATAAGCATTTACCCTGGTCGGGTTGAGCCGGCTTCTTCCCTGGCCTATACTACACCTTGACTCATGGCAAGGTCACACAAGATGACAAATCAATCGTGATTCTACCGTCGAAGGCCAACCAACTGAACCTGAGAGCTCAGCCAAGTCCTCCTTGATGGTTGTTGTTCAGATCATCACCTGTCCACTTGTTTGTGCCACTCAGTCAAAAAGGTAGGAAGAATGACGTTGCAAATTGATTCTCCCACTAGGCGATTATCTTCATGCTCAAATCATCGTATACATCATTGCAACAGGACAGACGGCAGAGACTTTAGATTGAGGTGTTAGCGGAGAACAGTAGTTGGGACGCAGTCGACTTGTCGGCAATGCAAAATGCGGTGAAGGCAGTCATAATCAAAAACTTCCAACTTCTGCCGATCAACCATCCTCAATAGTTATTGGCATAGAAATATAATTAGTAATCATCTAATTTTCAGAAAATTGTTTAAACAATATTATAATAATCACTTTTCAATTTGGAAACTTCTTATGATTAAAGGGGGGGGGGGGTAGCTCGACGCTCACTTCCATGAGAAATGGCTTCTTCGGCTTTAATTTTGATATTTTATGATATCAAGATTAACTTAGGTAAAGTTTAATAGTCTGACACTCCCTCAATCACTGATATTAAGCAACGTCGCCAGACCAATACTTAATTGGGTAATTGCCTGAAAATACTAGGTGACAAAAACGGACAGACAACGTTTATCAATCATGCCCGGTAGCCTGTCCCAGCGAAGAAAAATATCGAACTGATAGACACTTAATGCATTTTGGTCCAACTCACTAATCGAAAAGGAGTTTGTTCTCAACACCAAGCTAGAATAAATAAGATAGACTAGATGAATCTCATAGAAGGAAATAAAAGGAAAACAACAGCTGTCACTACGTAACACATTTTTCACCTATTAAATCACCACTTGCCTTGTGGAGAGAGTAGTTGTTATGCGATGCACTTTAACTCTACATTGAAGTTGTTTAGTCAAGAACGAGTGACGTATGATTATTATATATATATATATATATGTATATGAGATAGATAGATAGATAGATAGATAGATAGATAGATAGATAGATAGATAGATAGATAGAGAAGAATAAGAATAGGTGATGGCAAGTTGAGGGGTGGCTGAAGAACTGCAGACAGAATAAAAAGGACTACTTCCTGGATTTTTCTTCCTTCATTGTATAAAATGTTGAGTTTTGTTTTTAATAAACAATATCACCAAATGAATATGGTCGGAATCCTTTGACCGAAATATTTTGGTCCAACTTTAATGATGCTTTGTGTCCTTATTTTCACTGAATGTTACTATGTCCACTTTTCCATAACCATTCTTACATGTTATATATATATATATATGTATATATATATATATATATATATATATATATAACAATTAATTATGCCTGTGATCTGTGATCAAAGTGATGTATCTGTATCCGATTTTGAGCTTCTTTGTATCTGATCAAGAAACTTATAAATCAAAACTGAATTTAGAAATATGAACTAGAGATGGGGTGTAACAGTTACTGTATACACTCGATTACGATAAGCCATTTTGCTTACTAGTATACTCGCTGTTAAAACTAATTTATATATTTAACTAGAACACCTGTCCGAGCATGGGTATTCCGCTAGTTAATAATAAAATGAATTCATCGAACAGAACAGTTCTGCACCACTTTTATGCCCATTTACGAATATTAAAATCAAGATATACATGCTATTAAACAAACCCATGTCTGAATGCCAAGTTTGATTATCTTCCATCTTCTGAATATATCAGACAAACATATCATTCTATTTGTATACACTGAAATTCAAATGTAGAGCAGTTGTTCTCAATTCGTCACATCATTAGGGTTCATGAAAACAAAATAAGTAATTAGAGGTTCACAGAAGTATTTTATTGTGATCTAAAATACATTTTCCCCATAAATCTTAAAAGTGAAACGATTTTCAAAGCAGTTGTCGCTTATTCTTATTTATTGTTTTAACTTTTATTCACTCCAAACAAGACATATTGCCACTGAATCGTAAGAGACTACTGTGGTAGGGGACAGACTTATAGGGGGCAACCTTGGTGGAGAGTTGGGCAGCAAGATACTAGTTCACATTACATTTAAATTTCTGCATATTGGTACTGTTGGAGAAACAGAGAGCAAGAAGGGAATTCCATCAAAAACAAGATTCCACTCTACAATATAATGGCTTGTACTCTATAATAGAGTGCACTTTAAATATGTATTTTATATACACTGTGTGATATATTTAGTTGAAAAACAAAAAGTGTGGAGGGTTGCATAAACCCTTAATCTCTACTTATATAAAGTTTGGTATGTGTATATGTTTATATATATCATAATACAGGATTCACTCTTAAACTAATTAACTGATCATCGTGAATTTTGTAACACAGCTGCAAGGTGTAGTTTAGTTTTATGCAAAGGGGGATAAAAAGGAGTTAGAAGCCCTTCATGAAAATTCGGATACCTCCGATTTTTGTGAAATTTTAACATGGATTATAATCAATTAATAAATATTCCCCAAACTTCAGTTTCTTTGAAGTATTTAAAATAGATTTTAGAGGGCATAATATGGGCACAACATCCCTTTTAAAATTTGAATGCTTCAGATTTGCATTGAATTTGATTCATAGTCATTAGACACCAATTAAGATTCCCTGAATTTCAGTTTCTTATTAAGACCTCTTAAGCTTAAGCATGAAATTTTCAACATTTTCAAGAATCAAAATAATGTAATGAATTTTGATCAAAATTGAAATACATATTCTAGACACGTCATTATATCTTGATTTTAATCATCATAAGGAAACATAAAAGTGGTGCAAAACTATTCTATTCGGGGAATTAATTTTACCCATCCTTGGACGGGTATTCTTCTAGTATTCTAATAAAAATAATTTGGTTTGTTCTATGGCAATAAACCTCTTTTTCGGATATTGAATGCCAAACAATAACTTTTGTATATGATTGATTGCATACGATTCATTTAACACAAGTTGCTATTTTACCTAATAGTGTGAGGGAAATTGCAGGTTAAAATCTTTCCGAACGGTATTAGTGTGCTAATGATCACAAAATAGTTCCAATAAGATTCCATAATCTGAGAGTGTCCATTGCACCAATCGCACATGGTTGTAATAAAAATAATTAACCATCTTAAATCAAATTCTTAACAGAAATTATGTAGTCAAAATGAAGAAGCGTCTAAATCAGGGGTGACAACCTTTTCAGAGTGAGGGCCAGATGAGACTTTTGGAAGGAGATCGCGGGCCGGAGTGAAAAACGAAATCTCAGAATTACTATATTTTGTTTACATGAATGAATTGTACAAAAATTGCATTGAACACTCTACAAATCTGATATTTTTTCTCAAGAGACTTCTATATGTGATGTTATAAAAGGCGCCGACGAAGAGCCATTTTGGAATCATAAAAAATAATGATGGGGGAAGTAGCAAGTTGATCCAGCATTCGTTTTGACACACCTCACATAAGTTCTGTTTTATGCCCTTTTCCTCGTCTCCTCTTTGCCTCTCTCTTTCTCTTTTTCTTCTTTTATCTTAGGCCAAGGATTTGAAATTAATAGTTAAAAAAAAATGAAATATACATGCATCATCGCTCGCTGATATCTATACATTTTCATCCCACTGTAAATCTTAATTGAAACCTACATTTACGTCTATGTCACAAAATGATATGAGTTTTACTGGGAGGTCCGCGGGCCGGATTGCAATAATAAAGCATAGCAGGGTGGCGGGTCGGACGCTAAGCCTTTGCGGGCTGGATGTGGCCCGCGAGCCGGAGGTTGCCCGCCCCTGGTTTAAATGCTTTACAATACATACAGAGGTGTGATAGTTATTGAAAAGTAATTGTATTTTGGAACACTTGTTTTATTTCTGGGCAACAACCAGCTCGGAGAACAACTTATTGCAGTTTAAACATTATATTTTATTTATCAGACTAGCAATATTCACCTGGCATTGCTCGTGTGGAGATATATTGCAGGTCGGAAATAATTTAAGTACCTTTTGCAATATGAGGTGAAGTAACAAATAAAAAAGGACAAAATAAAACGGCATATGAATGACTGGAAAAAATCCTGATAGTTGCTTGAATTTAATTTCAACAATAACAGACGATTTGTTATTGTCATCAGCGTAAGTTTAAAACTACAATTGAATGTGTTTGAAATCATATTTTGAACAAAAAATTCCTGCACGAGTTAAATATTACTTAACAAATGAATGCGTTTGAAGGAAGGCGATCCATAATACAGGCCTGGCAAACACGACTGGGAGCGGACATGTGAAGACCAAAATTACTACTAAATAATAATTACAGAGAAAAGTTTTAGTAAAAGAATTTCTTAGTAATGTCCAATAATTAGCAACTATACATATTATTAGGAAGTAGCCTACAATAATTGATTTCCATCAAATCAAATATAAGAAGTACAAAAATATAAAAGAACTAAATTCACAAAAAAAAATCACTTTATTCACCATGAATTAGACATTTTTTATGTTTCAAAAATCATGAGTCAATTTTTTTATATTGACTACTTGATTACAGAAAATATAATGACATAATACAATCAGAAAGCAAATTCAACATTTTACAAAATCAAATACTTTATGAACAAAATAATGTTCGGAGAAACATTTTTGATAATTTTTACATTTGTTTATTTCTGGGCAACAACCAGCTCGGAGAACAACTTATTGCAGTTTAAACATTATATTTTATTCATCAGACATTTGTTGTTTGTTACATATACAACTTAATTTTACAGAATATGAAGAAAATGCTTATTTCTTCATGATAGACAGTTTTATTAATAAAAATTAACTTACATTAACAAGAACATAAAACCAATAAAATATATGTAAAAGGATAGAGTGTAAAGCATATGATAACTGCTTAGAAAATTATGCATTATCAATACTGATTATGTTGTTATGAGAATTGTATATACATTTTTATTTTATAAATAATATTTTAAGATAATTTCAAAACTTCTAGTGCTGGTTCTTGAATTGCCTTAGAGGAATCAAACAAATAATTTTTGAAAAATATATGCTCTCTTTTCATATTAAGATGATGGATATCAAACTGACATAACATTTTGCTGATGATAATTATTTTATCTGAAGGAAGGGGATCGATCACTCAAGTAAAATCAAATTAACAAGTTTAAATACTTCAATTGTACTATAGAGACTGTTCAATTTTATTGCCTATTTTGCTCTGTATTTGCCCAAATGTTGGATAAAATTGATTTTTGTTCCGGTCTGAAATGGTACATTTGTCCTGACATAACATTTTTTATTTATTTTTTAACAAGCTCATTTTTAGCAACAATAACTCTTGTTTTACTATTTAATAATGAGAGATATTCGTGCTTTGTTCTGTTACTTAAATCTGAAAAAAAAAAAAAAACGAGATTCTACTTTGTTTAGACGATTACGTGTGAACACCCTGAAAAATCTGGCGGAAGGAAGAAAAAAAAAATTATTTAAGAATTTAGAGTGGGAGTTGGTTTTGTACATAAAATTAATGTAAAATGTTCCCTTATTTCCGGGACATTCTATTTTTTCTTTTTAGGGCAGTTAACTAAAAGATGTTTACCAATAACGCTCGGAACTGGAGTTAATTGTGACCCTTGTTCCGGGGTTTGAATTGTGCGATTGATGATTCCACAGGGATGAAATGTATCTGTACATGGATAATATTTAAATATTTATTATTAAATAATTATATATATATATATGTTAGAATATGTAAAAAAAATGCATTTACATCATTAACAGTTAGAAAGAAAAAAAACTCTCTGATCTTATATCCCCCAAAGGAGCAATTATTACTTTCTTTGGAAAACTTTAATGGACAACATTCATATTGTATGTTGTGCTTCAAACGAATCTCATTGTTTGGCCTCAATATCAATGTACACAAAAATGACTGACTTTGTATGATAAACATTTTGAAAATTTGCATAAAGATATGCAAATTTAGTTTATTGCCTCATGATTAATAAACCCGTTTGGGAGACATTTCTGTTTGAAGATGAGGTTGCCAATGTGAATATTCATTTGCAGAGAATCTCATCTAACTGCCGAGCGATGAAGTATTTCAAATGAGATTCAAAAATGAAAAACATAATCGACATAAAGACATTGCTAAAATAAAATATCCACTTATGTGAAGAGAGTAGAATGCAAACCTTGGGTTTACTTTCAGCAGTCTCGTAACTCTCGCTTCCTCCCTATTTTGTTCTTTAGTCTTCACATTCTATGAGCGATGTTTTTAACAAAAGGGGGAAGAACTGTAGTTTTCTGGCTTGACTCAACAGTCAGTGGATGGTATGGATATTTTCAATCCTCTCATAGTATTCATTATCATTCAACTGTCAATCTATCCATCACAGTAACCCTTATCCTTGAGTGGATTTTAGCCTTGATAATTAGTGACTCATCAATTAAAAAAGAAAACAGCATAGTTGTATATTATTGATTTTATCACATCTTAACTTGTTGAATCTGATTTTAGTCACGCATTGCAATTAATATAAAAAGCTTGTAACTGACTTGGCACTGTGAAAAGAGGGCGATTTTTAAGTTTTGATAACATTGAAGTTAAATATTAAAAACCTCATAGAACTACATCAACCACAACGATCTCACTGAATAAATTTGTAACATTTTCTTTAATCACATAAATAAAATGCAATCGCCCTATAAAATTCCCAGGGCAGCACGTGTATGTCAAAATAGTGCAGCTAGGAAAACCAAGAGATATCATACTAACTCACTTTGTAACAAGTATTTTCTCGGAATATTTAATGACCCCCTCCCCTCCCTCAAAAACAAAAGATGTGGTATCTCTGGAAAATCTGGGCAGGGGGTAAATAAAACTTTATTTGCGATAATTGCTTGTATTTCAAAAACAATGTTAATATTTTTACATTTTTTATTATACAATTAGTATCTCTATTCCATCAATAATGATGGCATTTTTGTTAATGTAACCATTTGAGAAAAAGAAAATCCTTACTTTAAAATTAAGATATTATCAGCAAAAATAAGGTATGCACATCAGAGGATTAATTGTGGTGTGGTGATATATGCCACAGATCTGTGCGATGCGTAAAGTTGTGTTGCTGTGGGTAGATATGATTGCATATGCTTCCTACCTACCGTTTTCAGCCTCATTCACCAGCTAGTCTTTGGACGAAAAATAAGTCTAGTGCATAAGTCTTCCTTGCTGGTATATAACATATCCACCGACAAGACTCTGGCCAAACCTCCCAGTGGTGCACCATGGATACTGGGCTCCTTGCGACCCCAGGCTAATTGGCTAGGGATCTCGGAGTAGATTGAAGCCCTAGAGATGCAGTGTGCAGGGCCTACTGGTATGTGCACACATCCCCACACTCACCAATTCAATCTCCGGCCACAGGGCATGTAGCAAATGCTATATTTGAATGCCCTGTCAAAACCTGACTATTTTGACTAGACAATCAGGCTCCACCCTCATTAGAGGATTAATTGTGACCTGATTCAACAAATAAACCGGTTGATGATGACATACCTTATTTTGGGTGATAACAGCAATTCACAGAATAAATGGGACAGCTAATTAACACATTGATTTTTAAAATAATAAGAGTATTTATGATTTCTAATCATTTGTTTTCATAAATTATTTAAATCTGGACAGTATAAGGAGATGTGTGCAAAACAGGAGACTTTGTTGGTTTGGTAACATTGAAAAAAATGGATGAGAGTTCTTGGGTTAGTAGATGTAGAACAGTTCACAGAGGAAGGCCAAGGAAAACATGAGAGGAAGTGATAAGGATGGATTTGAGAAAAAGAGGGGTAAATAAAGACCTGGCTAGAGATAGGTTAGTTTATAAGTCAATTTCTAAAAGCTGTCGACACATGCCAGCATGGTGATGATAAAATAAAATGTCTGCTGTTCATATATGTCCAGCACAAACAAGTACACAACAATATTATTCCCAAATCCTTTAATACAAAATTAATATCACCACTGGATTCATCATCATCATATTCGGTTTAACATCCATTTTTTCATGCTGGCATGTGTTGGACAGCTCTTAGACATTTATTTAAAACTAACATATCCCTGGCCAGGTCTTTATTTACTCCTTTCACTCAAGTCCATCCAGATCACTTTCTCCCATGTTTTCCTTTGCCTTCCCTTGCGAAATGACCCTGCTACCTCAGCTGTTCTACATCTTACCAAAAACTCTCATCCATTCTTGAATGTGACCAAACCTACAAAATCTTCTTTTCCACACACATCTCCCTATACTGTTCAGATGTAATTTTCCTCTGAGCTCATGAGATTTAAGCCTGTCTTTAGACTCGCATTACACATCCATTTTATCATTTCTTTCCATGCAACGCATGTCCTCAACCCTCACTGGCCAGGTTTGACTTCCATTGCATCATCACACTGTGCACACTTTTCCCTTGGTCGACAGCAGTAACGCTCTACTGGTTAGTAATGGCAGCAGTTCCTTAAACTTACTCCATTCACTCCTAACCTGTGCTATCACAATAAGAACTGCTCCACCCTGTGTTCCAATGGTATCACCAAGATAACTTCGACAACCTCAATAGCTTCGCCATATATCAAAGTACATTTGGATTATAAATTTGTGAGTATATTGTAAAAAGTAATCGCAGAAGTTCTCTGAACTTACTCTTTCCACTGCTGTATCACCAAGGTAACTAAACAAATTTTTTAAAGTTTTAGTTTTGAATCATGCAACTGAACAGCAGAAGCAGTAGAGCCTTCACTGTACTTCTTGCACCACAAAAATTCGGTTGTACCAGACTCCCTTTCCACAAACTAAGCAGAGAGACTTTCCCCTTTCTGAGTGCTGTCCAACACTACAACTGTGATACTATGGACTATACCCCCCCCCTCATGTAGCCGGGACCGCCGAGAAATGATGAGAAAGTGAGATGTGGACAGCCAATAGGGAGACCAACGAATCTATTGAATTCCCTCAATGGAATGGCATCCTGCCTGTTGGTGGTCAGTTTCTTGGTGGTAGGATAGCGATGGGTTGAGAAGAGAGACAGATGTAGTCAGTTTCGGTGACAAGCTGAGAGTGACTAAGAAAAAAACTGGACATCTAGGATTTCCGGTCGAAAGTAGATATATATTTGGGAGACGAGTAAATTGGAGAAATTCGATCGGAGTAGACCAGCAGATCGGGTTGAGCAGACAAGTAGAGGAGCTTGAGCAAACGACAATGATGGTCTTAACTAATGTTGGGACGATTAATTGGAATCGGAAAATTTTAGCCTAATTTTCAGATTCCAAAAACGATTTTTTAAATTTTTTGTTTAAAACTTAATTTTCTATTGCTGCTACTAATGATAAAATGGTAAGTATTTATTGTTTTTAAACTACCAGTAAAACAAAAACCTATATATCATAATAACGTTTTTAGGTAAAAATGGAACCAGAAGAAATGGTATGGCATGAATGGATGAATAGGAAAAATACTACAAGTGAAAAATGTAGATGAAAATTTCACAATGAGTTTATCAAATAACTATTTTCTAATCAATTACGAGGAACAGATTAGAGAATAAATAGTTATAAAGATCTATAGGTGTAATGTACGTCCCTGCCCCACAAGCATAATTCTTTTGCGAAAATATATGCACACATTACACGGGTTTTTACGGAAAAAAACAACAAAAAAAAAACAAGAACTCTATAACTAAATATTTAGAAATTTGAAAAGAATCGGAATCGGAAATTGTATCGGAATCGGGAATTTAAAATGAAATCGGTAATCGCATCGGAATCAGGAAAAATATTTGAATCACTCGTCTCAACAGACAAATGTTCTCAGCTAGGTCTTAGCTGATATACTGGAACTTAACTCAAATGTGGACGCTGCCAGCGGGGCCCAAACAACACACACACATATACCCATTACCAGCAAGTCAAATACACAATGCATATATCTGTGTTCGTACTTTTATTATGTGAGTCGTTTTTACTTGCTGTGAATAAAACTTGTAAGCCAGTGCACGCACGCACGGCGATCGCCAATACAGAGATGACACGGCCAGAACAAGAAGATAAAGGAGAAGAAAACCCACGCCATAAACATTGGAGGGTCGACAGACGTTGAGGTGCGGCATGGTTTTACACAACCACTGATCATCATGAAATAAAATAAATGCATAATCCCATTTCAACATCCTAATTTGGGGGCACTCCAAAGCAAAACTTTGAGTGAAACAATTTCAAACCATGTTTATACTGAGATGTCCATGAAGAGATAGCTAAATGATAATTAGAGTAGGTTGAATTTACTGAAAAATAAAAATGGAAGATAGTGCATCATTCTTTAAATAACAATAAATTTATTATTAAATGATCGCAGCTTGTTAAACCAATGACTATATTTTTCTTAACGGGTTATGAAACGCGTGTAAGACGGAAAGGAAAAAATATATAGGCATTCACCGAATTAAATAAAAAAAATTTTTTTTAATTATGATTATGGACTGATTTTTTTCTTTGGTCATTAGGATGCAACCAACTAGTGTGCGTGTGTGTATATATAAGTAAATATGAGTCCTAGGTAAAATTATGTTTCACACAAAGTATGTGCTAGAAAATAAAGACCCAAAAATGGAATTTTGACCACAATTGAGTTAAATTTTGAAATGAGATTATACATTTATTTTAAATCATGTTTATACATTAAATGAATGGCTCTCTCCTTGGTGAATCCCCTTGCTTTGATAAGCTCCTAGAACTGACTTTCACTCCAGATTGAAAATGAAAGACTTACATCCAATCTAATGCTAAGGCCGCTGGAAAAAAATGGTTGGATCATTCTACTGCTCCAGAAAGTGCCCGGCTCAATCCTCTACCTATATAAAAGTCAGATACGTCCCCAGATGGAATACTGCTGCCATATCTAGGAAAGTGCTGCACAGAGCATTCTATGTTCCCTAGACAGAGTTCAAAATCGACTTTGAAGTCTTGTGGGGGATGATTTTTTCTTTTTCTTACAGCCCCTTTCTCAGAGACGAGATGTTGCTAGTCTCTCTCTACTCTATCATTATTTCCATGGAAGGTGCTCGACTGAGCTCCATCTCGCCTTGTAAACATTCACAGCAAGAACTTGTGTCGCTACCACAATGAAAAAATGTTTTCCTTTCTTCCTCTATGTGCCCAGCATAAAACGAAATTTCCACAAACAAGGGCATCCCACCTGTGAAACATTACCACGGAACTGCTTCCCTGCAGATTACAACATGGTCATCTTCAAACGAATGGCAACAGATTCCTGTTATGAACCGTCCCCACAAGTATTCCCACTTTGTTTATCCAATCAATCATCCTCAAACCTTTCATAATGTTCTTCATCTCTCAACTGACAATCATTCCAACTTATTAACCTTTATCCTCAAGTGACTTTTGGCCTTGGTAAGTAGTGATTCATTAGTATAAAAAAATACTGAGATGTCTATGAAGATTTTTAACTGTTCTTGAACATCAAAAATACCCATGCGGAGAAAGTTGGGCATTGGCATGGTTAGCACTGATACAAAAAAAAACTTGTTTCTAACTTGCACCAACTTTTGAGCAAGCCTATGCCCCATTTAAGGGTTCTTGTTAAGGTTCAAAAGTCTATCTGTAATTCAGTTGATCCAACCTTTTTCTTCTCTGCTCTCTCTCTCTCTATCTCACTGACGTGATGTTGCTAGTCTCAGTCTCTTCTCTAAGTACTATTATGGCATGTGCTCTTCAGAATTATCCGATTTATTGCCTGCTTTCTTTGTTCCCAACTTGTTTGACTCTTCCTGCTGACTGTTTTCCTCCAACCTATAACCTTGGTCTTTTCAAGACGAAGTCAATAGACATCTCCCGTCTTTGCGTTAATCATCTTTCGTTCTTTTTAGCTCCTTACATCAAGTGGCTCCATGTCTTGTCTGGAGTTACTTCCTAAAAATCGTCTAAGAAGCACTGGAAAAACAATGACAATCGTCTTTTTAAATAACTTCAACATTTTGGGATAAATTTGACCCAAACTTGAGGCATGTATCCAAGACTAGTTCCACAATTGACACAAGTTTTAGTTAAGATATTTATATTTATACAAAAATGTTTCAAAATGAGGATCTTTCAGTGCTTTCTATTATACGATTCTTAAAACCAATTGCTCAAAAACTGATTCCCTGTAAAATTTTATTTGAGAAAAGTGGTTTTCTCTTTGTATAAAGCTTTGTTTTCAATTGCATCCCTGGACGAAGAGGTAAAGACAGCAGGAGAGGGGGGGATCCAATCATCTCTATACTATCTCACTTTCTCATATTTCTCAGTACAAAGACTTCTGCTTGAGTCTTTGAGACATACAATTAAGGAGTTGGCCCAGAGTATCACTAGACCTCTACACGCCACTGGGTATAGACAACACAAATAGAGTTTGGAGATACATATCAAAACAGGCAAAGATAAATCAATCAATAAAGAGTGAAATTGCAGTAAAAGCTGGAAATGGTTTCTGTAATAATAAAAATGGAAAGTATTTCATATGATGTAAAATTTACCAAAAAATAAAAATGGAAAATAATGCAGCATTCTTTAAATAACCAAAATCCAATCAGATGCACATCACGGTCGAACTAGAGATATTTTCAATAGGATCTGGAGAGATTGGATTCTTAAAATGGAGCAAGAAAATGATGATATAATATAAACCAAATTAGATAAGAAATTTTTTAATGTTTTTTTTGTTTTTTTTCTCCCTCCTCCCGCCCATGTTTGAGTAAGTAAATAAAGATGATTAGAAGAATACAAGTCATGTCCAGTAAAAGCTTATCTGGAGACAGTTATCTTCTTGAGTCTATGATTATTTGAAGCAACCTTGGTTTAAGACCAAGAGAAATTATGAGGTTTTCATTACTGTAGTAGCAGTATGGGATAGAGAAAGAAAAGGGTGTTGGGATGAGGATATTTTCGTTCATTGCTTATGGAGTGAAATGAAATCACAAAGCTGGAATGGCTGTAATCTGACATCAATCATGAAAACAAAAATCTAGAGGATTACACAGAGCAATATAAATATATATATATATATATATATATATATATATATATATATATATGGGATTTGGGCCTCTTTAAAAGAGTTATAATAAGCTGTCAACCTTAGCGTAATGCAATGTTTCTACGTCTGTAGTTGAACACTATTTGACTAGCCTTCTATGTTAGTTTGCTGCCTTGACATAATATAGATCTTAATTCTCTTTCCTTTCCCATAATAATTCTTAGTGGCTGAGGAGAAGAATGCTGAACTGCAAATTCAAGGGTCGAGTCCTTAGACCAGCACTAATTGTCATCTCCTACACTGATGACTGTAAGCAAGAAACACTAGTATCTGCAGGTTAAAAAAATAATAGTTATTAAAAAATATTGTTATATATATCAGATAGAAGCAAAGTAAGGTGAAGTAGAAAAGAGGCAAAAAGGGATGAGATGATCATCTAAAGCGTGTTAGGGATAAATTTGATCCTTTTAGAAAGGAAAATAAAAAGTCATATCTTGGCCAATAATTGATGTATTTTCAAAATTTGAAGTGCAACTCTTAAAAGGGCTTTTGCTGAATACAGCTCATTTGAAGAAGCCGCAATGAGCCTTGTTGGAACACACAGCCTTTACAGTATCTTCCGAGAGACGTCTGCACACGAGTTTGATCCTGGCAATCAGCTCATCCTTGGTGTTGCAGACAGTACGGTTGGTGCCTTTCTCAACTATGCTCTACACATAATAGTTCATGAGGTTGCTATCAAGCGAGTTGGAGAGGGGGATTAAATGTTGAGACTGATGAACCAGAGCATACTCAGCTCGACTGGGTTTTTAACCTTGTTGAAGAGTTTTTTGGATTTCATAAGACAGTTCTCTTAGGCCTTGGCAGTGAGTAGCTGGCCCTTGCGACTCTTGTATGAGGAGTAGCGAAGACCCTTGTTCAGCGCTTTCTTTACAGTCACCACTCCGACACCCATCTCTCTTGCAAAGCTCCACATTGTCTGAATCATGTTGCGCCTTTTTTTGCAGCTTCTCACTGAATTTTGTTGAGTAGAAAGTCAGAATGCTTGCTATGATCCTTCCTGCTAGTCACAGATTCCACATCTCCATTGCAATTCTCTAGCTCACGGCATTCAAGGTATTAAAAAAGCATTGAGCTGCAGCTAAGATTTTCGAAATTTTCAATTTGGCATGCATAATCATCATGATTCAGATCATTCTTCCAATATTCTGGCATTTTCCAGTCATCCATGGTCTCCAGCTCTCAAACTCACCAATAGCACAGAGAAACAGAGTTATCCACATTTCATTTGCATAACTTCGGGAATCCTTCATACATATTGAGAAGTAAGGCTCAGATAAGATTTTGGCCAAACCATACGTAGTCAGGTGAAGGTATGCAGTCTCATGATTGTATTATGTTCTTGTTTACATTTCAATCTGAAGCAGGATACACAGATTGACAGACAGAGCCTCATATAGAGTTTGGTAGACACATCTAAAAATGTTTTAGATTACTGCATCTTTTTTTCTTTTCGTTTTTTGTCTCTATTTTGCAGCCGCGTGTTCAAATTTCTTCAGTGTGAGACTTACCTCATTGAAAACCATGTATTTCATTTGTTCCCATATTCCTCTTATGTAAAACCAAAATCTATTTATATAAAGTTAGGTATGCATATATGTTTATATATTTATATGTATAGGAGTAACTTTTAAACTAATTAACCAATCATTATGAATTTTGGAACACAGCTGCTAAACGTAAAGGCGGGTAATGAGAGCTATATTTAATTTAGTTTTATGGAAAGAGGCAAAGAGGGGGTGAAAATTCAACTATCAGATTTTTGCTTAATTTAAACAATACGTATTAGACATCAATTAATAAATATTCTCCAAATTTCAGTCTATTTAGTGTATTTGAAAGGGTTTTAGAAGACACAATCCTCAATTTGAAAATTCAAATATTTCAGATTTTCATTAAATTTGATCCATAGTCATTGGTCACCAATTAAGCAAGATTCCCTGAATTTTAATTTTTCTTAGGGCCCATTAAGCTGAAGTCTTAAATTTTAGACATTTTCTAGAATCAAAATCATGTAATGGATTTTTATAAAATTGGAATAAGGATTCTAGACATAAGATTTAGTAGCATTATATCTTGATTGTAATCTTCATAAGGGAATATAAAATGCAGGTTTACACTGAGATGAATATTCTTCTAGTTTATCATAAAAAAGATGGTGGGGAAAGATTCTGTTTTACAAAACAAATAGATAATTAGATATTGATTCCTGTTAATATATTTACCTGTTTTCACGTACATTGTTAAATAAAAAAAAATAAAATAGTGTTTGAATTGTCTAAAGTTTATAGTAGTGTAAACTTTTAGTAGGCTGCATGTTTTAGTGGTGCATGCGAATGGCAGACGTTTCAAGTGATAGATGTTCGGCCAAAGGAAAAGGGAGGAATTTGAGAATATCTCTGATTTTGTATTTTAGGCCATTCAGAATCTTATTTCTCTTTGAAATGAAACAAGAACCTCATAAAAACGAAGTCATGCTGAGACCAAAAAGTAATGTTCGTAATTGGCCTCTATGATAGGCTCCCTTGAGTAGACTGTCTGGCAGTTATCTCTAGTGGGTATCTCCAGCGGTCAGTCTCTGGATAGTTGAATGGTGACCAGTGAGAAAGACTGGAATCCAAAATTTCCAGTAAGGAGGAAAGAATTCCGGGAAATGGGAGGGGAAGACCTGGCCCTCTGGGCATGACAGAGGAGTTGATCTTTCTAAGAGCTGGCAATCAGTTGGAGCTGGGTGCCAGGCAAGATGGGCCCATTTGCTGCTCTTAGCTAAAGAATTGTACTGATTGGACTTATCTTTTTTTGCTTGGGCAAAATCACATTCTGCAAGTTTGCCGTTCAACCTGGAAAACACGAGTTTCATTTGTAACCTCCAACAAATAAACCTGTTCATTTTTTATAAACTGGAATAAGAATTGTTTGTTGCAGCACTGACTGAGTCGGACAACAACTTTGGACCGGCATAATGAGTGGGATGATCACAGCCAGTGTAGTGAACTCACTCATGCAGGTTCACAGTAGAATATACTTTTAAGCTATTTCAACCATTTTCAAGAATGAATTATAGTATTTACCTCCCTACCACCGCAGTAAGATATGACACAAGGTCAGATGGTGGGGATTGAAAATTCAGTGCACAAGAGGAAGTGCACTCTGGCCCATAAAAGAAATGCCTGAACAGTGCCATCCCCATTCCTCAATAAGGGTACCTCAGGCGATTAAGAATACACTAACCTCTTCTTAAAGTGAGAGATGGCAAAGCCTAAGAGGGTGGACCTCTTAGAACTGCACAGAACCATATCTCAGCCCAACAGAAAACAGCTTTAAAATAGCCCAGACTGTCTTACTGATTGGCGAGGACATATCCTCGACTGGTATGAACAGCCTACCCTTTGCATATAACCTCTGAATGAAAAAAAAAAACAAAAATGAATTATAGTAAGTACATATAGGCACTTGCAGTAGTTTTTAATTTTTAGATGTGTCAGATAGAATAGACATTTTAAGTATGTCCAAGCATTTCTACAAGGCTCTTTCCATCGGTCAGTCACTCTTAATTTTGAAATAGCATTTTCCATTGCTTAATTTTGAAATAGCATTTTTCAACAGTCTATCATGCTTAAGTCCATATACAGTCAAAGGTTTTGTCTGGATGAACTCTGGCCATCTCGAGATCTTAATGTAGGGTATCCAATCACCTTTGTTTCGGCCGTCCTCACACACTTTTCCCAACAGTCTTCATCATGAATCCCAGTTTTGTCGTTTGTACATGTCGTTTGCTATGGAGCAGTGCAGACGATTTTTCCTTGTTTTGTCTAGAGATGACTATAACATGTGGCGAATATTGATATTTCAGACATGGACGAATCTGGTCAGACCTAAAGTCCAACAAAAAATCATAACAAAAAGTCTTTTTTCTGCTTTCTTCAACAATCAATAAGAAATAACTCAATAATTTATATAACAGCTAAATTCTAGTTAATGATACCGAAATCATTGACTAAAGCATTCTTCTTCTTTGCATGTTTTAGAAGAATGTGGTCATACAACAGTTTCCCACTTTTTTATGCATTATTGTTTCAAGCTGCAGCGGTTGGGCAGTAGAGGGCAGACATGGCAGTGTTGCATCGTATGGTCCTCCTCTCCACATTTGCAAATGATTGGGTCAGTTTTGTAGCCCCATCTAGTCATAGCAACTTTTGATCACCCTATTTCCGTTCTCAGGCAGTTGAGTGTTTTCCAATGGAGCCAGGGTGCTTCTGAACCAGGAGGGAGTGTCTCAGAAAGAGAGATTCCCATGTCAGTAGGAGGGGCCCTCTCTAGCCGTCTGGTCCACAGCTGTAGTCTGGTCTCTTTCTGAAATATTGTTAAGGGTTCGACATGGCTAAGCAAGCTTCTAAAATCATTGCCAAAATAGATATAGAATAGCGGAAACTGATTTGATAAAAGAAAAATATCAACATCATCATCATCATCATCGGTTTACCGCCTTTTTTTTTTTTTTTTTTTTTTTTTTTTTTTACATGCTAGCATGTGTTGGATGTTTTTTTAAAATTGACTTCCAAGCTAACCTTTCTCTGGTCAGGTCTTTATCCCTTTCTCTCAAGTCCATCCTTATCACTTATGTTTTCCTTGGCCTACCCCTGCCAACTGATCCTGCTGCCTCAACTGTTCTACATCTTCTATTTCAAGAACTTTCATTCAACATGGCCATACCATCGAAGTCTCCTGTTCTGCACACATTTCCCTATACTGTCCAGATTTAATCTTCTTGCGAGATCATCAAACTCATATTACACATCCATCGTATCATTCTCTCCATGCAACGCATGTCTTCAACCCTCACCGGCCAGATTTCACTTCCATACATCATCACACTACGTACACATGCCTGACAGACTTTTCCCTTGATCGACAGTGGTAACGTTCAGCTGGTTAGTAAAGGCAGAAGTTCTCTGAATTTACTCTATCCATTTCTAACTCTTGCAAACACACGAAAAACTGTTCCACCTTGTGCTCCAATGGTATCATCAAGTTAAAAAACCTCTGAAGAACCTCAAAAGCTTCGCCATTGTTGATATTTATTTATTTATAGTACGTAGATATTGCATATTTTAGAGATACACAAATATACAAACTGCAACAGATTCAACAAGATTATGTTACCATAATTTTCCCAGTGAGGAAAACTTGTCTGAATAAACATCATCTAAGATTCTGGTTTGTTTACAGGCTTGAACATCAACAACTACTGGCACCAGATGTAATTTACACTACTCTCAGCTACCACATAGGTATTACTGTGGTGAGGTAGATTTAATGATAGAGTAATACAAACAAAGAGAAATATCAACACTATAGAGACATAAGAAAAGACAGAAAAAAATGATTCTGGAAGCCGTAGGAGTCTATTTAGTGCCAATAATCATTAGAGGAGTTAAAGCGGAATTCTAAAATAAAAAAATAAAATATTTAAAAAAAAGACACACACATGGACATGTAGAGAGTGATTGTTGGGAGGGCAGATGGAAGTGTGTGGCTGAGTGGCCAGTGGCTCAGGGTGATGGCAGATGTTGGTCATATTGAGTTTTACTAGGAAGAAGAGCCAACATAATTGAAAGTAAAATGGAAATAGAAAATAGTAAAAAGAATAAATTCATCTGAATCAGCACGGTACTATTTTTTGACTGGCTTGATTTTCTCATTGGCATTGATTTCACGAGTTCTTCTCGAAGCAGGTACTTACAGGAGGAACCACGTGAATATTGTGAACATCCATAGTGAAAATGTTGCTATGGAACTGACTGGATTCGAACTTGGCACACCCAGGTTGTCAGTCCGTGTCGCTATCTACTTCACTAACGACAAAGAAAATAGTAATACCCCAAAAAGAACTAATGATATAGTTTTATTGTGTATTTTTTAAAAAAAACATTTAGTCACCATTTATCACGGCAAGAGCCACTCGACGATAAATGAAAATGAAACAGGTATGATTAACAGTTGAAAGATGAGGACACCATGGGGGGTACTAATATTGATCAATGCTATGAACTGCGTTTGATTACTTATGAGGCAGTTGATGACAAGAATTTGCTGACATTAGATTTGAAGACAACTAAGTTATAATCAGCAAGGAAGCAGTCCCGTAGTAATGTGTTCACCAGGTGGGAATTTTAACTAATGTTGACAATAATAATATTAAGAGAATAGGAAATAAGAATTGTATGTGAATTGTATATAAATTGAAAAAGCAATGTTAGAATAGAAGATTCTTCCATTTGAAAGGAGAGGGGATGAAGGCATTTTTTTTTTTTTTGGTGTCCCCTAAAAGAAAACAAATTACAACATTCGAGAATTTGTTTCATCCACTGCAAAGCAGATCTTCATAACATCTACATTATAATATACACAAGTGATAAGGACGTTTATCTTAAGTCTTTGAATGACATAAGATAATCCTTTGCAAACTTCATATTGTTTGAATTTCTATGCAGGAGTCATCCTCCTCAAGTGTCAGTTGCATTCTGTAAACTTCAAAGAATTTTAAACAGAACTATTTATTACTTCAGCCAAGACAGAGGTTATGTTTTCGGTCGTGTTTCTTTGTGTACAGCCTAGTGTCTACATTGCTTGACCAATTGTCACTAACCTTGGTCAAAATATCGGTCATGGTCTTAGAACTGATTTAATTTTGGGATATCTATGTCAAGGTAACAGAAAAAGTGAAAGTCACACTTTTGGTGATAACTTTGATTCTGTTCATTGTAGACTCGACTTTTCCAAATTTTATGTCTGGATCTGATTGCTATTTGATAACAGTGACCACCATGCAAAATTTCAGTCTGAGCAGATAAATAATTTTATCCACATTTCAATGGCATAACTTTGGGAGAAGTACAGCTCAGATAAAACTTCGGCCTATCCTTACATTGTCAGGCGGGTGTATGCAGTCTCATGACTGCCTTATGTTCTTGTTTAAAAGGTCTTTAGGATGAAAAAGATGAGTGAAATTCGTTTTAGAAATACACAACAGAAAACATCAGTAAGTATAACTAAGTACAAGTTAAAATAAATTAAATAGATCGCATTTTATAAATGTGATGACATCTTCATTGAACACCTTGTACACATACTTTACCTTCCATCACATTTCATTATACCACAGGATTTTTCTGAACTTAAAATAATAATTTTCCATCTTCTCTGATGGTTGGGAAGTAGAAACTTATAAAATTGTGACTTCACAGTACATCACAGGCCTCAATTTATATACTAATTGTGAATCACAATGTTCCAGAAATTGAAATTAATTCCCTCAACAGAACAGTTTTGCACTACTTTTATGTCCCCTTATGAAGATTAAAATCAAGATATAATACTAAACCTTATGTCTAGAATACTTATTCTTATTTTGATCAAAACCTATTACATGATTTTGATTCTAGAAAATGTCTAACATTTCAGAGTTGAAATGAAGGGGTCTTAAGAAGAAACTAAAATTTATGGAATCTTGCTTACTTGATGACCAATGACTATGGATCAAATGTATTGCAAATCTGATATATCTAAGTTTTCAAATTGGAGATTGTGCCCATATTCCCCTAAAATATTCTAAAGAAACTGAAATTTGAGAATATTTATTAATTGATGTCTAATGCCTATTGTTAAAATTTCACAAATATCAGAGATATCTGAGTTTTCATGGAGACCTTCCGTTTGCATAAAACTTAAACTATGCCTAGCAGCTGTGTTCCAAAATTCATAATGATCAGTTAATTAGTTTAGGAGTTAATCCTGGACATACAAATATATAAACATATACACATACCTAACTTTATATAAACAGAGATAAGACATTTATCTTATATATAAAGTAAATCAGATTTTCCCTTATTTTAATGACCGGTATAGCTCCATAAACAAAGGCATTGTATGCCCTTCAGTCAGATTCCTGATGTGTGCTTTCAAGGTTTATTTTGCCCACATTCATCAATTTTTGTTTCATCCAGTCAACAGTTTTCTCTTTGATTATTAATTTCAGCATGGGCGTAGGAGTCGCTATCCCTACCTACAGTAATGTTCTCTTCCTTAAATCCAGAACACCATAACAGAAAAATGGTATAAATCTAATTAGTCACTTTTTCATCATACACCATGCTCCACATAGGGTTATATTAATTACTAACGATCGAGTAACTTATAAAACGAATAACAAAATTCATTTTCTGATTATAAAATATACATCAGAAAACAGTTTTGCTAGGACATTCATACAATATACATAGCAAACAGGACCCTATATTTCGTCATTTTAAGCTAAATATTGCTAAAGAGTAGGTACAATTTTTCAGTTACGTTTATCAACAAATACCGTTATTTAGTTTACAACATATATTAAACAGTAGAGAAACTCACATTCGTTTCCTCAAAGAAAAGTAGTAGTTCCAGCTTTGCTAGCTTCATAGCCGACTAAATAGAAAATGTTTAAAAAATTTTTAGATGAAGATTGATTATTTATATTATTTGGTTTATTCGGACTACTGTTCTCATGTTGGTTGTTATTCTCACGTTTCAGCCGATGTAACCTCTGACCTTCAAGTGCATCTTGCTGAACTCGGGAATCTGTATGGAATTTTGTACGGATCCCTTTATTTAATCCAGAGGTAGCTTGCTCTCATTCAGTCAGCTAGAAGTCTTAAGTAATTCGCAATTGTATTCTTAGTATCACCCGCACTGAGGATTGAACCTTCAACCTCCAAAAGACTGTCACTTAGAACTGATTATTACTTAGCACTTATATCTGTTACACCACAGACCCTTGCAGACAAGTTCAACATAAAGATTCCCGAGTTCGACAAGATTCACCTGAAAAAGGTCGGAGGGTACATCGGATGAAATGTTGTGAGAATAGCATCCAAGATGAGAACAGTGGTCCGAACAAACCAAATAGTATGAATAGAAAATGTCGTAATGAACATGTTTGTCATCATAGAAATGGATGACGTTGATATGGCAGACACTAGAAAAGCTGTGATTAGGTTTCACATAACACGGTACTTATACATTTCATTTCCATTAATACGAACCTTTAACTGTTCATTATGACTGCCATAAATATTTATTCAATAAATTATTCATTTTATAAGGTCAGTTTAAACGTTAAAAATAAGAACTCTTAAGTGAATGATTGAAAGACTTGTCCTTGTGTCCATTTTGCAGCACAATGTACAAAAGAACAAATGTTTAGGTTTTTTTCTTCTTCATATAGACCTCATTTGCAGTTTTTATACTTATTTAAATCTAATTTATATATTACTAGCAGGGCTACCCGGCGTTACCTAGGGCAAAAGTGTAACATATTTCTTTTAAAACTTCACTCTCTCTTTCCCCCCTCTCTCTTTCTTTCCACCCCCTCTTTCTTCTCCGCCCAGCCCATTCCTCTCTCTAGACATACACATGAACACACAGACAACTCTAGGAATGAGTCAACATAAGGGGATTACTTCTGTGAAAAAAATCAGAGTTACTTCCCTTTAGTTAGTGGCTGGAAAAAAAAGCCCCCCTGACGAAAACTGACCAAGTTTAAGGAAAAAAATGAATAATATTTTCTAAATTTTAGATATTATTCAGTCATGGCAACACCGATCAAGAAAATACCAACTTTGTTGGTGTTTGGTTTTGTTGTTTTAGCCGGACATATATAAAGACAACTGCCCCTTATATAATAGATTTATTAATCAAATCCACAGACTATCCACTTACCCATCTAATTACATGATATTGTTATGAATATCAATGTAAAAAATTACTATAAAATTGTGCATACTGTTCCAGTGTTTGCATATAGGCGCAGTTATTTAAAATTCCCCATTATCACAAAAAAAATTTTTTTTTTAATCTCACCTCTATGCACGTAGATTGCTGTGTGGGGTTTCTGTCTTAGCAATGAAATAAGACAAACATTTAAATGTTCATTATTATTTACACTAAACAAGACAATACCTATAGATAGTTAAAACTTTGTATTAACACTACTTAAATGGGGTTCAGGGGTAGAAGCAGGAGTTTTTGGGGTTCTTCAATTTCCCCGGGTGAGGCCCGAGGCACGAGTCTCACTAGTTTTCAATAAATATATTAGGTCCCCTGACATGTCACTAAACTGGCGTGGACACCCAAAATCCATCTTTCTCAGTCCTTTCTACCTTTATTCCCTGCCTAACTTATTTCCCAACCCTATCAACTACACAAGCTCTCTCTAACCTCAATCGCACCTCTCTCTTTCTCCATTTAGTGTCACTTTTCTCTTGTCCAGGGATCAGACATTTTTCGACATTCCGCAAGCTCACTCACAGTTCAGTGGGTCAATTGTCTTCAAACTCCACTCTATATGGTCTTATCCAATCATTTGTTTACAAGTCTTCCTTGGCCTGCAATTCAAAATGTCCATGATTCTACAATGGTTTATCCATATGACCAGACCAACTGATTTATCCTTAGGATAACATCTATACTGGGTAATTGTAATGCTTTCAATTTACTATACAAAATATAATAATATGCACAATAAGTTTGGTCTGTCAATTTTACAGCATATCACACCCTTTTGTGGTAATTAAATGTTAAAATTGTACCAGCCCATTTGGCATAATAGGCCAGGAAGCTGCACTTCAAACTATCGATAAAGTTATACTACAGACTCAAAAAATGGTACTTGTTGCCCCTTTGCTAAACACTCAGCATTATAAGTTAAGGATCAAAAGTAAGTAAAGTAATCCTGGGAAACGAATAGTGCTCTCCCCTGTATTCTGCTAGGGTAGACTAAAAATTTTATTGATATGTTTTATACATTATATCAATAGAAATATTAAAAGGAAAAGAATAACAAAATGTCCGCTAACTTCATATTAATCACTATGCCTATCTTGCTGATAATAACTATGCCTATCTTGCAGATAATAAAAAAGACTTTCCAAATTTATGGTATCAGATTATAAATAATGCACAAATATCCATAATCTTCTTTTCCATTACATTCTTAGAATATGCATAACAAAACGTCCTTTGCAATTTTTTGTTTTAAACTCATACTTATTAAACATTACAAACTATTTTTCACTTTAGTTTGTTTTGCATATGGTGAAATAGACGTGAAGAGGAATGCACGTTCATGAACTAAATTACAACAGCTAACCGTACAAAATATGTATTATTTGGTTTATTCGGACTACTGTTCTCATCTTGGATGATATTCTCACAACGTTTCGGCCAAAGTAACCTTCAACCTTCTTCACTGGCTGACTGAACAAGAGCAACCTACCCCTGAGGATTAAAGAAAGGATTCCGTTCGAAATTCTGTGCAGATTTACACCTTCAACAAGGTACACCTGAGAAAGGTCGAAGGTTACATCGGCCGAAATATTGTGAGAATAACATTCAAGATGAGAACAGTAGTCTGAATAATCCAAATAATACAAATTATCAGTCCTCACCTTAAAAATTATAAAACAGTACAAAAATATATATATACAATTTTTTTTTTTAACAAGTTAGCAAATTTTACATATTCTCATAATGTTCAATGCTAGAGAAAAGATGAGCATATTCATCGTAGTAGCAGTTAATAGCCTTGCACACAAGCGTTCCTCAGGAGTAAATACCAGTTCTTACCAATCAGTTACCATAGGAACTAGGTCTAGTGTCATGCAAGAAAATAGCTTAGTACACAGGTCTGCTTCCATAGAAAGGTATGTTGATGTGAGGAGGTCCGTTCTTAGTCATAAAATAATATGGA
Source organism: Sepiola atlantica (assembly GCA_963556195.1). Taxonomy (NCBI): domain Eukaryota; kingdom Metazoa; phylum Mollusca; class Cephalopoda; order Sepiida; family Sepiolidae; genus Sepiola; species Sepiola atlantica. The sequence goes on from OY744516.1 coordinate 87,947,516, forward strand.
CGTTTTTATGTTCATTTTTATTTAGACATTTAATTTCTATTTATCTTTCATTTTAATTTAGATTTTACTTATTCAAATCCAGCACTAGTTTTTGCACTAAGTATTTGCTTACTCTTCTAATGAAACGCTGATCTTTTTAAAATAATACTTAGAGAAATTAATTTATTTACAAATATTTTTATTCATATGAAATAGTACTTTTTTTCCAGTGTTGCAATTCCCACTTCTATCACAAATATTTAAAAAACAGAAAAATCCTTGCCTCTAAGTTGCTGCGAATGTTTTTCTCGGGTAAGAAATAATATGACCATTTACATTTTCATTATTATTTATTAATTTAACAATTAAAGAACACTATAATTAATATTTATAGATAGCTAAAAATAAAAATCGAGTAAAAATACTTGGGGGGGGGGGCGGTTCAGATGTGGGAGCAGGAGTTCCTTGGGTTCTTCATTTTTCACTAGACAACGCCCGTGCATGGGTCCCACTAATTATTTGTATTCCCTGTTCGGCCAGGGCCCTTTAATTAGAAATAATATAAGCCATCTAATCTAAGTTATAAATGCAAATTCCTTTCTGTTGAACACTTATGACGGCTAACTATGGTTGTCCACCTGCTTGACATAAATAGGGTTTATTTCTCATCACATCGTGTAACGGTTGGAAATGACCTCATTGGTTAGAGCGTTTGGAATTTGAGTTAAAGGTGACTCTTGTTCCAGGGTTCGAATCGTGCGACCTGTTTGAACAGTTATCTCTACACTGATGATTCTGCAAGGATGAAATGTATACATATGTAGATAATAATTAATTATTTATTATTAAATAATTGTATATATATATATATATATATATATAAAAAGTTAAAATATATTCATAACATACAACTTAAAAGCAATATTTTTTAAAGTGCTCAATACAAAGTAGAGCTTTTATGAATAAAATTATATAAATATTGGAAACAATCTACATGGATCAACCAGCATTTCGATATTAACAAGTCCCGTCAAGATATGTTAACGTCAAAACGCTGATTGATCTGCATAGACTATTTCTAATGTCTATATAATTATATATATATATATATATATATAACGGCCTACCTACAAACCAATTTCTCCGCTGGACTTTTTGACACCGGATTTTTTTACAATCGGACACTTGCTTGCATTCAGGCAGCTTTTTTGTTTTTTTCCCCACAATCTTTGTTTTACTTTTTCAGATTTTAAATCTTGGCTCTTCGCCAACTTATCTTTCCCAGCAATTTCCTCTGATGATAAGATTTTGATCTTTGAAAAGCCTGGCTTAAGGAAAAATTAATTAAATTAATTGCTTTTTTGCGGAATATACCTTGCATTGAGCAACTGAATTGAAAAAAGATCTGCCTTCGTCGCTTTTCTAATTCCTTTTCATACTTCTATCTATATATATATATATATATATATATATATATTTAACAGTTCACCCCCAAACAAGGCAGGCCGCCACTGTAGACCTAAGAGGCTACTGAGAAAAAGGGTGAAAGTTTGGGGGGGGGGTAGGGGGAACCTAAATTGGGAGCTGCGCAGTGAGATATCTGTTTACATTAGTTTTAAATTTCTGCATGTCTGTACCGTCAGGAAAACAGAAAGCAGGGAGGGAGTTCCAGAGTCCAGCAGCACGAGGAAAGAAGCTATTGGAATAGAAAGCTCTTCGGCATCTGGGGACTTCCACAGTGAATGGATAGGATTTGGCAGATTGTCGGGTTTGTCAAGTGAATTTACGTTGTGGGAGTAGCAGAGCAGCAAGCTCATCAGAGCACAATCCATTGAAGTACTTGTAAAACAGGCACAAGGAAGCAACATTGCAGCGATGGGACAGGGGCTGGAGCTTGGTGGATAGTGAGGGACCTATCAAGTTGGTGACTCTTTTTGGGACCTTGTCTAAGAGGGATAGACTAGTGGATGATGCCCCAGCCCAGATGTGGCAACAATACTCCATGCATGAGCGGATATTGGCTTTGTAAAGATATAGGATAATGTCAGGTGGGAGAAATTTTCTGGCACGGTAGAGGGAGCCCACCTTCTTTGCAACAGCCCTGGCAATGTTTTCGATGTATTTATTCCAAGTCATGTTATCTGTGAAAGTTATGCCGACGAGTTTGAATGATGAACTCTCAGGAAGGGTGTTATTGTCATGGTAATCGGTGGTTGAAGAGGTTTCTTGTAGTTATTGAAGGAAAGTGGCTTTGTCTTCGCGGCATTAAAAGTTACCATCCATTTTTTACCCCATTCCACTACAGACTGGAGGTCATTTTTTAAGGATTCAGCCATTGCCTCAGATATGTGCATGTCGGTTTTGCCCACATGACGAGAGTAGAGCGTGGTGTCATCAGCAAATATTCCTATCTCAGTCTCAATGACATCAGGGAGGTCATTTATGAAAATCAGGAACAGTAGAGGTCTAAGGATGGATTCCTGGGGTACACCAGTATTTATGTCATGTTGCTTAGAAGAACGGCCATCAAGGACAATCTAGATCTTTCTTTTTGTTAGGAAGGATTTAATTATATTAAATATTTGTCCAGTAATACCATACGAGTGCAGTTTTAGGAGAAGCCTTTCATGCCAGACCTTGTCAAAAGCCTTGGATATATCAAGCACTACCACCCTAGCTTCACTTGCTTTGTCCAGTGTATGGTATATACGTTCAGAGATGACCATTAGGATATCTGCAGTAGATTGTGCTTGTCTAAATCCGTATTGATGATCAGAAAGAAGTTTAGCATTAACTAGGTGCCGGATTATAGCTAGATTGATTAATGATTCAAAGATTTTAGCAAAGATCGGGAGTAGACTGATTGGGTGGTAGTTTAGAGGATCAGTTCTATCTCCAGAATTCTTGAAGACTGGTACCACAGAGGTAATTTTCCAACTATCAGGAGAACAAGATTCAGTAAAGCATTTGTTGTATAGTTTGGAAAGAACAGGGGCCAGCTCAGCAGAGCATGTTTTTTTATTACTATTACTTGTATAAAATCAGGCCCACAGGCTTTGGAGGTGTCAAGGTTTTTTTATGATGTCTCTAACTTGAGATGGGGTGATAACCAGGTTCTCAAGTGTGGCTTTAGTTCGCAATAGGAATTTAGGGAGGGGGTGGTTTGCTGAGTCCAAAGTGGAGTTTAAGGCGAAACGCTGGGCAAGTAGTTCAGTCTTATCAGTAGCCGTGCAAACAACATCGTTGTGATTTGATAGCGGGGGAATTGTTGATTGTCCATCGTTCATCACACTATTGTACATTTTCCAGAAATCACGAGTACCTAGTTTCTGTGACTGTATGCGTTTTTTGGTTATCTCTGTATTCCTTCTCTTTGCGTCATCTATCACTACTTTTCAATCATTTTTTGCCTCTATAAATTTTTGTCTGTTTGCAGTTGACTTATGGCGATCGAATTTTCGGAATGCTTTCTACCTCTCAACAATAGCAGCTGCACATTCTGAGGTGAACCATTGAGGAGAATGGGGTTTGCTGAAGAATTTTCGCGTGGGGACATAAGCATCAATGCCTGCTTTGACCCATTCGGTTAGCTCATTTGCACACTGATCAGCAGGGAGTGAGAAGGTTTCCCCCCATGGGGCGTTGCTGATGTGATCCCTGAGGGATTCAAAATCAGCCTACTCATAGTTTCTCGTCGTTTTGAGCAATGGCTCTTCAGCATTTGGAAGAGTTTTTAAGGTGATAAGTATCATTACCACAACGTGATCAGAGTTTCCAAGCGGGCTATGGGCTTCAGCCACACAAGCCTCGGGTAGTGAGGTTAAGAACAGGTCAAGAAGTGAGGCTTGCTGGTCCGCATGATCAGGAAGGTGAGTCGTGAAAGCTACAGTCTGTGAGGTCATGAGCTGAGGAAAAATTTAAAGTAGTGTTCCCAGCTGCATCAGTAATGCTGGAGAATCCCAACTAGTCATGGTGGTGTGCATTAAAATCCTCAAATACATGTATTTGAGTATTCGAGTCAAGTGAGAGTGCTCTATCTAAGTTTTCAGAGACAGAGTTAAGCCGTGTACAGTCCTGGGTCGAAGGAGAACGATATAAGAAATATAAGTAACTAACTCTGTGATGTACGGTCAATCTAAAGCACATGTAGGCTTGGTCATCTGATTCTAACCTATGTTCTTTAGTCAAGGGGAGGATGTTCCGAACATAAACTCCTAGCCCATGCATATGTTTGTCAGAGTCCTTACGGTAGAGTGGAAGGTAATCAGTCATGTCAAAGTGGTGAGAGGAGATTGAGGATTGAAGGTTCGTTTCACTTAGTGCTAGGATATCCGGGGAGTTTGTCAGGAGAAAAGTTTCTACGTCGTTAATGATGGTTCTAAGTCTCCGGATATTTGTGAATGCAGGCCTCAAGGGCGGAGGTGAAGATGTTTTTTGTTGGGTGTCTGGTTTAGGTTTGGTTTAATTTTGCATGCATAATATATATATATATATATATATATATATATATATATATATATATATATATAGTGTAGGTATTAAAATATTTAATAAATATTTATTTATAAATATTATTATTATTTATCAGCCCCCTCCAACAAGGCAGGGCACTCTTGAGTGACTTTAATAACAAGCAGTGCAAATAGCTACATGCACGATACAAACGCTGTTCGTAGATCACTCTAAAAACTGCTTGGGTAAATCTAGCCGCCGATTCGCTATTCACATTTAAATTCCTCTCTATTTACTAACTAATTGGCTATGGCCGATGGGATAAGACCCTCGACTACGAATCAGTAGTGATTTGTGATTGGGGTTCGCGCCCACCGACCGTTGAGAATTAGCTCCTACACTGAAGATTGCGTTAGCATGAAACATCGATGTCTGTAGGTATTAAAATATTTCATAAATATTTATTTATAAATATTATATATATATATATATATATTAGTTATTTCAATTGACACTATATATTAGTGTGATCTTCCATCGATATCTTCTGTTTCATGAAAACACTGAAAACTCAGCCTGCAGGGCTAAAGATACCGACTGTAACCCATTTTTCAGTCTATGTTTTGATAGTGTGTTACACTATGATACTCTCCGTCTGGTTAGGAAAAAAAAACAGTTACCAGACAGAGTCTCATAGTATGTTACACTATCAAAACATCGACTGAAGAATCTGTTACATTCGGTATCTTTAGATAATTTCAATATGCAACAGGTGGGAAAAGGACATTTAGCTTCTTTAAGAAGACAGCAATAGACACAGGACTATTTCTCTCATGTTTATAGGAAGATTTTACATGTAAAACACTTATGTTAATTAAGAGTACAATTACTAGTCTGTCTTCATATTAAGGGACAGACAGACAGACACACTGACAGATAGACATTCTCCATTATTATATATATATAAATCTAGATATATATATATATATATATATATATATATATATATATATATATATAGATAGAGAGAGAGAGAGAGAGAGAGAGATAAGTACAGACGGACAAACAAACGTTATGTACTAAATATACCAAAATCTATTTTCTTCACTTACATTTTTTTTTAAATAAAAAAAAATCTGAAGGTAGAATCGAACCAGTACACTTGATGTTGTCAGTCTGAGTCTCTCCAAATTGAGATATTTGTTCAGTAGTCTTTTGAAAAAACACTTATTAAATTTCTATTTCATTTGCAAAATGTTGGAAAAGGGCACATATATAGTGTCAGGACTGTACCCATCATGTACCTAGGAAAATTCTACACGTGTATAAACTTTTATATTTTAAGCACACTTTCTAGTCTGTCTTTCTATAAACAGACAGACACAAACCGTCGTTCTCTTTATATATATGTATGTATGTGAGATATATATATATATATATATATATATATATATATATATATATATATATATATATATATATATATATATATTTATATATATGTATGTACAGGATAATCTCCTAAACTAATGAAAAGATCATTATGAATTTTGGAATATATAATCTAGACAGCACAGTGAGTAACATGGGCACATTATTTAAACTTTACCATTTAAGAGGTGTATCCACCTAAACTCGCATCTTCCCCCAAAATACTTTTAAAATAAGGTAAATACAAAAAATTTAACAGAGAAAAGAATTGCTCTACATCAAATTTTGAGTTATATTAAGTAATACATTTTCAAAAGGATCAATACGCATGCATGGGCGTCAATAAAATGTATGTACTTGGTATTTATTCTAGGCAACAGGGTGAGTAATGTGGATACATTATTATTATTTTTTTTTTATAAACTTTACTATTTAGGGAGTGCCACCGAAACCATACCATACCCCCCCAAAGAAAGAAAAACATTAAGATTTAAAACTAATGGTATATTTATTGCTTATACCTGTCTTGGGATGGTACTCTACTAGTGTGTGCGTGTATGTATGTGTATATGTATATATCTATATATATTATGTGATTTATTTATGGCTCTCTTGAAAATTTGAAATAACGTTGAACGTTTGAATATTGAGCTTAATTTTGCTTTGGAAATTGATTCCCATGAGACTCGATTTGAACTATATAAAAGAATAATTTTTTATATTGTCATACACAAACACACACACATATGTATATATATATATATATATATACATATGTGTGTGTGTTTGTGTATGACAATATAAAAAATTATTCTTTTATATAGTTCAAATCGAGTCTCATGGGAATCAATTTCCAAAGCAAAATTAAGCTCAATATTCAAACGTTCAACGTTATTTCAAATTTTCAAGAGAGCCATAAATAAATCACATAATATATATAGACATATACATATACACATACATACACGCACACACTAGTAGAGTACCATCCCAAGACAGGTATAAGCAATAAATATACCATTAGTTTTAAATCTTAATGTTTTTCTTTCTTTGGGGGGGTATGGTATGGTTTCGGTGGCACTCCCTAAATAGTAAAGTTTATAAAAAAAAAATAATAATAATGTATCCACATTACTCACCCTGTTGCCTAGAATAAATACCAAGTACATACATTTTATTGACGCCCATGCATGCGTATTGATCCTTTTGAAAATGTATTACTTAATATAACTCAAAATTTGATGTAGAGCAATTCTTTTCTCTGTTAAATTTTTTGTATTTACCTTATTTTAAAAGTATTTTGGGGGAAGATGCGAGTTTAGGTGGATACACCTCTTAAATGGTAAAGTTTAAATAATGTGCCCATGTTACTCACTGTGCTGTCTAGATTATATATTCCAAAATTCATAATGATCTTTTCATTAGTTTAGGAGATTATCCTGTACATACATATATATAAATATATATATATATATCCTCACCTGGGGCACTTCCTTTTGGAGAGAACTTGAATGCCTACCAAAGAGAACTTGAATGTCTACTAGACACTGTCATAGAGTGTCTAAGTCTCTCTGTACAGGGGTTTGTCTGGACATCCTGGCATGAGGATACTTCCTCCTACAAGTAAACCCTGACCAAATATTCAAAATAACATAGTAGTCAAAGCCCAAATAAGAGTCCCTTGGTATGGCTACCCACACTGGCTTATACGAAGAATGGTGCACCTTCTCTAAGTGGTATTGCCTCTAGTAACAGCACTAAACTGGATACTCCACCAGACTAGATGAATTCTTGTCCTGGAATCCGGTAAGACCAAGAGACCACAAGAAAAATATACTATAACATAGTTAACCGGTCAATTGGGAAGAGGAAAATTAATGTTCTTAAATTCTTTACTAACTCAACGTTTGACAGGTAAAGGGGAACTTTAAGGGAATATTTGAATATCTATGTATCTCATATAGAGATCAAGTGTTGATTTCTGAGAACTTCGACTGAAGTAAAATGAAACAAAAAATATATATACAAGTTAGGTATTTTATTTACTTCCTTTCCAGGAGATTAGACACATGGTCAGGTGGGGTTTTGAAAAGCCATCGCACTAGGATTAGTGCTCTTTGGCCTTTAAAATATTCTCACTCGCCCCCATCAGCATTCCCCAGTAAGGACGCCTCAGGCGATTAGCAATACACTAACTCCTTCTAAAAGAGAAGGTAAAGATGAGGAGAGTGTAGTTCCTGAGACGAACCAATGTCGAGGACATATTCCCGACTGGTAAGAACACACCTACTCAGCTGTGCTAGGTAAGTATAATTTAGGTATGTAGAGATACACATACACACATCTATAATTTAGAAATATTTTCGATACACTGATTAAATATTGCTTGCTGCCTTCATTTCTTGGCGATGAAACTATTTTAGGAGACATGCATATTCCAAGTGAATAAATCTATATTTAGTCTTGTACAATCAAGTCTTGCCAGAAAATAGTAAAATTTACATTCAGTAATCTTTCAATGCTCAGCAAAAAGGTAAAAATGCTAATTGATACATAGTAAAGTACACACCTAATCAAAGTGTAATCTGTTACCACAAAGACTTTCAAACAATGAATTTGATTTCAACTCACAAGAATATATCCATGCATAACTAAGCCAACCAACGACTAGATTGTATTGTGGCCAAGGCTGTTGTATATCGAAGTAGAAAAAGCACAAGTTTTGAATATTAATTTTCAAAGTAGGCAATCTTTACCCACTTGAATGGTTAGCATAACAACCTTCTTAGCTTGGTTTTCTTCACACTTACTTGGTTCGAGTGTTACACTAAGCTTAGTAAATATAAAGTGTATCATCATCAGCATCAACTAAATTTATTAAACATTTTTGTGCATATACAATTATGAAGTACTTCCCTAACATCTAATCTGTCAAGTCTTCAACCCATCATGCTGGTATAAATGTAAGGATTTTAATTCACGTCTGCATCTCAAGTATGAATCAACATGACTAGTTAAAAAGCCAAATGCAAATGTAGCTTCACGAAAAGAATGCAAGGTGGCTCAATAATGAGGACACTGGTGAGTAGAGAAACAACCAAATAGTTTCGGTCTTGGTTGCCTGCCATTAGGGCTGACATGCCAATGCTCTGAAAATATGCAAACATACAGGAGATACTCACATACAAGATGAAAATATATACACTGAATATACGTGCATATATATATATATATATGAGCATGATAAGCAATATGTTTTAACAAGGCCCGATTACCGTTGGAGAAAGATTTTTTTTAGGAAAAATTCTTTCGGTTTGTGGCGTTGTTCTATGGCTCTCTAATGTATCATTGTATATGTGTTTATGTTATATGTGTGTGTGTGTGTAATTTTTTAAGGAAAATATAAATATTGATATCCCCTGCTTTCTCTACTAACCATGTATTTGGTGAATAATCCAGAAGTGTTGTTTATCCGTGTGTGTATGTATGTGTGTGTGTGTATATATATATATATATATATATATATATATATATATATATATATATATATTATATTTTTAAAAGTAAATATTAATTATTATTACCTACAGACATCGATGTTTCATGTTTACGCAATCTTCAGTGTAGGGAATGTTAATTCACATCAGTCAGAGAGAGCAAACCTGGTTTACAAATCGCCACTGATCCGTAGTCGAGTTACTTACCCCTCGGCCGGCGTCAACCAGCATGGAACTTAGGAGAGATTTTAATCTATAAACGCCAAATCAGCGAATTAAAAAAACAATAACAAATAATAATTAATAAAATGTCCTTTTTCAAAACCAATATGCAAATTAGTTAACCTTGCAACTGATATCATGTATACATGAAACAGTGTATAAATTAACCCCCCCCCCCCCTCAAAAAACGATTCTACTGTTTAGGGTCATTCTCACTTATTAGGGCAGTTAACTAATATATTTTAACACTAAACTTTTAGAATTAACGACACTTCACCCCGTTCTGAACCTAACCAAGAGGAAATCAGATGACACAGCTTATCGGCTGTCGTCTCTTAAAACATTTACGAAACGGCCCCACTCTATAATGAAAGTTGTAAGTGGCTGAGATTCCTCATCTAGAGGGATTGAATGATAACCATCCATTGCATCCAAGACGGTTTTTTTTTTTGTTGGGTGGTACCTGTAATGCCAGTTGGAAGGACGAGCTAGTATAATGTGTTTCGTTTGCATTGCGAGTTTAAATGCTGATAGTCCACCGTTCTTTTTGGTTTTCCATCGTTTTTTGCAATGATTACCATAGTGCTGCACCAATCAGTAGGGGTACCAACGGGCACTGGGGTAAGAATGCCTCTTTAAACATCATCCTAAAGTGCAAGTCGTACTTGCTCCTTGAAATGATAAGGCACAGGAATTGGGTTGTGTCTGGTGAATATGGGCAGCGGGGCCAGACATAGATGGGAACACCCCATCGTTTTTGAATGTTGTCTTGGCAAAATGCTCTAGAAGCCAATCCTTAAGTCTACTAATGTGTTCTTCCGTCGGGGAAAAGGGAAGGCTTTTGGGGCGACTTGGCAATTGATTCACATACTCGATGTGTTGTATTGCAATATTTCCCTGGATTGAAAATGTGATGTGAGGATAAGAGAATCCATGGGAGCCTCGTCAATCCCAATACAGGGTTTCTTCACAACTCATGCAAGCTTGAAAGTTATTATCTCGTTTGGCGGAGGTGCCGATACGAACATGACCTTTATTAGCTCAAGCACTATTTTTTAGCTTGTAGTACGTAGATATCCATGCAATAGCCATGTCGGAGGTGTCAGTCATTGAAGTTTGGTATCTTGATGCCGATTCGAATGCCTCAGAACGGTGGACATTTTGTCCGAGAGTTTTAAGTGTTCCAGCTTTGGCCAGCAGGTCTGCTTCGAGTGTGTCGTTCGCTATTCCCCTGATGAGCTGGTCCTTGATGTACATATCAGACAGATCATGCTCACAAAGGGGACATAAAAAGTTGCAGTCCAGGGCTGTGGCCGGAGGCGGATAAGATAGTTCTGCATTGTCTTAATCTCACCCTGTGACATGGAGGCAAAAGTAAGGCGATGAACGATAGGATTCGACCTTTGAGTGACTAATGCCTCTATCATTCCTAGTAGCTTGTCTGGATCAGCAGTGAAGAATTTAGAGTGGGTGTTGACTATGGCATTCTGGACGGACTCATCAGTGGAATTGTATAGCTGTATGTTGGCTTGAGATGTCGGCATATCTGTCATTTTAGTGAATACTTCCCAATCAATTCTGAATTTTCTGAATTGTTGTGGGTCATTTCAAGATGGAGCTGAGACAGTTTAGCTGCTGATGCCTTAGCATAAGTTACCTCAACAGAGAGTTCCCTAGCTTCTTCAAGGATTGAGAGGGCTTCTCCCATTGTCGCGATCCCCAGCTCTTTCAACATGGCCTGATCCATCATTTGCAGGTTCTTCTTTGTCAGCTTTTCACTTGCAAATGTGACAGCATAAGTCCGAACTGGGCTAGCAGAGATCCCTGATTTGAGAAGGTACTGCTCCCAATCTTCGGGATCCATACATCCTGTTTGCAGCGCCATATAGAAATATTTATATATAGAATTGATACTTAGGGCTCAACTGTACGACTAGTTGAGCAGCAAGATAATTAAGACCTCAAGTAATCAAAAAAGTCAGTTGATAAGGAAGCTGGACTGCTCCACTATGCCAAGTTGGGCAAGTCCATTATGTGAATTCTGATTGGCTGCCAGTCTGAGAGTGAATAATTCTATATATATATATATATATATATTGCTTCATTAAAGCAACATTTGCCTATAGGATATTAAAGCCGGTAAGTGTTAATTTGATTCTATAGACCCCACATCAAAGGGCGAAGTATTGTCGCCTTTTAACTCTTATTTTCGGTTAGCAACACACTCTCCCCCCCCCCATCCTAACCCCTTAGACAAAGAGAAGTCAAACATCGGCCAAACATCTGGTCGTCCACAAATGTTGTGACCCCATATCAGGCCAAAGTGTCATCGCCTGCTAACTTAAAGAAACTTTCAACACACCCTCCCTGCTTACACATATCGGTGGAGAAGATATAAAAAGTGAGTTGGCGAATCAACCAGAGTTCCTGCCAGTCGAAGAGCAAGCTGCCAGTCGAGTAACCCGTCACCACCAGCATATGTGCTGTGAGCTATGAAAAGGATGAAGAAAAAGATGAAGAAAAGGAAGGAAAGCATGAAGCTGAGAAAGAATCTGACTCCATATAACCGGGCTGATTGTCCCGAGATTTTCTTCTACGCCAAAGGTTAATCTGACGAAAACAAAGGCTTTTCGAAATTGCATCACCCAACTTGCCGTTGATTGTAAATATATAACACTACCACCGAGATGACGAATATATATCCTATGTAAAGATTGCATAACGCCCGTTTGAGACTTCCACAATTACACCAGTATATATGATTTCTAAACACTTGCTCCTTGAATTCTGCTGATGACTTTTCCATCAAAAGATCAGTGTGGATCCTTGGATGAGTGTGACTTGTGACATTCCTGGATAATTGAACTTTTCAACTATCGTGGGGACACTTGTAACAACCCTCCACATTCTGTGAGTGAGAAACCCTTTTTCTTCCGAGATTTGTTTGGGACACTTTTTTGTTCATAGACTTTGCTCGCCATTAGTTAACCTTAAACATTATCCCCTTCCCCTCTAAAATATTACTTTGTTTTTCTTGTTGTTTGTTCTATACATGATTATACTTTCTCTTACTATTTTATAAATAAATATTGGTGTTAGAATCGTTTTTACCTGCTCGTTATTCTTCCTTGTTTTCTATGTGATGTCTTGAATTGGAGAATCCCCTTCCCCCTGTATTCTGTTGATACTATTGGGACATAGGGACCTACGAGCCACTTTCACACACTTTTACTTTTTTTTATATTTATCATTGTCACACGCTCGCCGCCGATGAAGGTTTTGTGTGACAAATTCTAAAATAATCGTTTTTCTTCTTTTCTTCTTTCCACCAAGTTTTTCAGAGTGTTCACACGTAATCACCTATAAAAATTAGAATCTAATTTATTTTTGTGGGTGAGATGATTTAGTAGAGGCTGTTAATTATATATAATTATTATACCAAAATATGAATCTATTTTTTTTTGTAATTTGAACACATTTGGCTAGATCTCCCTTCCTTCCTTTTTCTCTACTTGCTTATGTCTCGTAGTTTAACTTAAGGTAAAACACCTTATTTATGAACCAAAGATTGGAGCTCAGTTGAGCTAACCCCTATTTATTTCATATTATAAACCAAGACAGACATAAAAATGCTTAAAAATCAAAATACTTAGTAATAAATGCTTTAATTTTATAACTCATTTTGCGATTTGAACCAGTGCTCTAGACACTAATATAATTAGGATATTATTTCAGCCAAACATTGAAAAATAAGTTATAAACATTATATGGCCAAAAGAAAGAAAAAAAAAGTCATATTTAAGAAGCTCATCTACTGTTTTTTAGATGAGGGTTGATAATTTGCATTATTTAAACTACTGTTTTATCTTGGATGTTATTCTTACATTTTGGCCGATGTAACGTCCGACCTTCTTTGGGTGAATCATGTTGAACTATATATTTCGTGATGGCAGGGAGAAGGTCTGGCTATGAGATTATCACTGCTCCCAGTACTGGCCAATGTATACATGGAATACTTTGAGGAAATGGCATTAGGATCCATATAACTAAAGCCATCAATGTGGCTGCAATATGAATGACACGTTCATACTCTGGCCTCACCCCTCATCAGGAGGATGTTCAAGTATTGCTGAACCATTTGAACTCTGTCCATCTTAACAGTTCATCATGAAGAAGGAAAATAATAAAAATGTGTCCTTCCTAGATGTGTTGATAACTTGCAGGTGTTGTCAAACTATTTATACATTTTATGTGCCAAAAAGGGGTCATATTCAAAAGGTTGACCATGGTCAGCTTCTGCAAAACCTAACACCATGGAGCCAAAGTACGAGACTGTAGAAAAGGGTGACACTATGACTGTCCTTCTGAAACTAAAGTGAGTTGGCAAGTTTGTTTTTTTTTGTTGTTTTTTTACACTTCAGTTCATCCTAAACAAGGCACACTGCCGCTGAAACGTAAGGGGCTATTGTAAATTAGGAGCAAAAGATTTATAGGATCATCCTAAGTAAGGAGTTGTGCAGCGAGATACTTGTTCATATTACATTTACTTTTCTGCGTGTTGGTACAGTCGCAGAAACAAGGATCAGGGAGGGGATTCTAATGGCAAGCGGTTTGGGTACCGAAGCTATTAGAGTAAAAAGCCTTCCGACATCATGGGACCTCTTACAGTGAAGCGGTGTGATTTTGCTGCTTGTATTTTTTAAAGTCAAGCTTACAACCAGAGTCATAAAACTAAAATACAGTTGAAATATTCAAATAGTTAACACCAGTAATTCTTGGAAGCATGCATCCACCGTTTACGGAGGGAGATATGAGTAATTTCCTCCGAGGGTGCTTGCCTAAAGACAGAAATGTAAGAGTTCCAGTATTAAAAAATTGAACTAAAATACCAAAAGTGAACAAATAAAATTTGCAGATTGCCTAAGTTATTCTAAGAGGTGAAAGTTGTCCGATGTTAGAAAAGAATACATTTCTTTTTAACATGGAATAACTTTGGTCATTTGAAGAAACTTCAGGCTATCTGCAAATTTAATGCTTCCTTGGCCTTTTGACTTTGATTAGAGTGTAGTATCTGTTCCGATGAATGCTAGACTGTAAACCTATACCGTCTTGGCCTTCAGGCCTTGATTCTGCCAGTCTGAGGTATGTACCTGTACAGTTCTAGGAGGTCCCAGGCTTTACCTTCTCTTTGAGAAGGGGTTAGTTTATTGCTAATCGCCTGAGGAACCCATACCAGGGAATGCCGACGGGGCTGCTCAGGTCTTTTTTGTAAACCTAAGCACGCTAATCCTAGTGTGTTGGCTAACCACACATGACCTTGTGTCTAGCCTCCTGGAGGTAAATAACTTGACCTTTTGGCTTAGAACAAAGTGTAGTATCTATCCTGATCCTACACTTAGTCTTTCCTATCCTCAGTCAGTGAAGGAGAAATCCTTCACTGACTGACTGCCTCAGCAATTTAAATTTTTGTTTCAATCCAGAGTGTCCTTTTTGGGGGAGCTGGATTTCCCCATCATTAAAAGCGATCTTGTGTCTAAATTTGCCCTTGTGAGGAGGCAAGTCAATAGGAACAATATCCCTAAACATCTGTTTAAAGTTTTATCAGTATTACTGCCAAAAATGTGATTTGCATAATAAGTTGAAATACAATGTATATTGAAGTTTGCAATCTGTAGTTCACTTTGATTTGTACACAAACAATATTTTATTTTTAAATAAAATATATTATATACTAGTGTACATCCTCCATCAGAAAGGGACAGAAAAAATTATGCTTCGCCATTGTTCACAGTAATATTAAAATAAAATAGCATCTAAAGTTAAAAGTTAAAAAAAATGAAATAAGAAAAACTGGAAAGTTAAAAAAAAAAAGAACATATTAATTAGTATAGAAAGAAGAAAAGGAAAAATGGGGAAAAACGTCTCATGGAAATATAGTGAAAGATTTCTTTCCGAATTTATTTCAGGCGAAGGAGGGGGGTATGACTTTGTATTTGCTTTCTCCCTTCCCCATAACACTTGAAATGGTTTTGTTCAACAGGTTTTTTTTTTACTGGCTAGCTTTTGCATGACTGGATGGATATTTATTTACATACAAATAAATACAAATTAGTCTTTATTATAGAGTGAAGGATCTTTGCTCGAATTCAATTTTTTTTTTATCCTATCAGCCTTACAACAGAGTCCTTGGTAGTTGATCATGTGATGGGTGGTAATGCTGTGTGCAGAAGTACAGTGCTACCCAATTGCTGGTGCATTCAGACACTCACAAGACAATAAGAACCTAAAACTTGCAGGTACATTTTGGTGTTCCCAGCCTTGAAGGGCAAAAGCCTATTAAAAAAAAACATATATATATATATATATATATATATATATATATACTAGCTAACCCGTGTCCCAGCGTTGCTCAGGAAAGTAAATTAACTAAAAAAAATTCCAGGCTCTAAACTTGAACTATTTAATATTTGCTGCATGGTTGTCCGATGTGAACGCAGACCCCACAATTATAATGTACAACAGTTGGGACGGGCGAGCTTGCCATGTGTTTGGAATAAGTTGGACCGTTAAAAGTCAATTTTAAAAAAAAAAGAAAAAAAAAGAGATTGCAAAACAAGGTAATTTATTCTTTTTCTTTTATTCTTACTATTTTCATTATTGTGACTACTATCCTCATCTTGATTGTTATATTCACAACGTTTCGGCAGATGCAACCTTCGACCTTTTTCAGGTAGACAGGTTGTGAATTGAGGAATCTTCTACTCAAACATGAAGGTTGACAATGATATTTGAATAGAAAAATCAAGATACGAAATACAAAGTATTAAAAGTCATTAAAAAGTTTCTTGAGCTTATTTTTTTTTATTTATCTAGTTGTTTATTAAACAAAAACAAAATACTTACCAACAGGTTACACACTTATATTGTGTATATAAATTTTATTCATAAAATAATTATGTTGTTATGATAAAAAAAAGTTGAAATCAAACAATTTTTCTCGAAAGAATGATAAATAAACTATCTAAAAATATAAAGAATTAGCTGTACATACCCGGCGTTGCCCGGGATGCAGTAATATTTTAATTTTTTAATTTTTTTTGTCTGCACATTTTTAAAGTAATATACAAAAAGAAATAAAATTTTAGTTTGTATAGTTTTTTGGGTTTTTTTTAATGACTATTAGATAAACTAGCAAATATATGCTCCCTCCGGTCGCGTATTTTTGCTAGATCAGAAGCATGATATCATAATGAACAAACTGCATACATTTACCCCCCCCCACACACACACACACAGAGGAAGAGGTAATGACTAAGAGGATTATATCATGACGAACGAACACTACCCCCTCCCCCCAAAAGAGGAGTTAAGGCCTGGGAGGATGATATCATGAAACAGAATAGATAGTAAACTACCCCAACCCCCCCTAAAAATGTAGAAAGTCATTCTGGGACGATAATAACGTGAGGAACGAACATATATTATGCTGTCCCCTCCTCCCCAAAAAAGAGAAGGTAATGCCCTGGAGGAATGTATTATGAGAAATGAAAATATACTACACAAACCCCCAAAGAAGAAGGTAAAGCGTCGGAGTACCCCCCCACCCCCACCCACCAACACACACACACCAAAGAAAAAAAGGGATGTGATTATGCCTGGTCGGAAATACCCTGTACAAGATAGAGGAGGTAATACCTGTGAGTATCACCCCATAGGAGAAGGTAATGCCTGCGTGTAAGTTTTATTGTACACATTAAATGCCGAAATGGAAAGTGGGCTTAAAAATATAGTCGCCATCTTTATAAACAAAGAGAAGTATGCAAGCTAAGGAAGAACAATAACTTCCTTTCATTTTTTTTTAATTAAAAAAGACATGTTTATAACCGTGAGTAATCATTCTTCCTTAGTTAACCTCTTACTTAATTTGTTTAGATGGCGCCTATATTTTTCCGATCTAATTTTTATTTTGGCATTTCACGTATACAATGAAAATTGATATAACTTAGGGTTTTTAATGTTTTCTTTTGTGTTTTTTACTAAAACATGGTTTGAGTAAAAAAAATATGAGTAATGCCAAAACTTATTTCACTTTAAATAATTTACGTGACTGAAATAGGACAATTTGATTCAATAAATTTGTGCTTTAAAACAATTTCTAATAAGATTTAAAAAATAAAATAAAATAAAAACGTTTTAATTAAAAAAATCAAAGTAAATATATCATTTTTAAACGACAATAAATGTCAGAGAATGTGTTGTTTACATGTTATTAATCAAATAACGCACCCCTGTCTTGTGTCCATCTTTTCTCTCTCTCTCTCTAAATAGAACTTTCTCTGCGTTCAAAATAGAACGTTATACTTAATAATCAGATGGCGGGTAACCAAATGTTGGAATGGATGCCGGCTGTTCCATCATACTCCATTACAATCTAATTTAATTACATAACTCAATTATATAGATTTAAAAAAACAAAAAACAATGTCTTTAATTCTATTTACAATTTGTATTAAGATTATAATCGAGGAAAATATTTTAAATAAATCTGGAAATCTGAAAAAAACAATCATGAGTGTATATTTGCAAATATTAATTTATTAGAAGCTTTAAAACAAATTATGTAAATTTGAAAGATGCATGATATTCGGGAAAGTTTTGGAATGAGTATATATAGGAGCTGATAAGTAGATATAAAAAAAGAGCGATCAAAACTAATATAGTTTCGGCTTCAGACAGATACATAATCTCCATTATTAATAAATATTAAATCTAAAAAAAAAAATAGTAATGTGTAAGTCACATATAGGTAAAAAACACACACATACACAGAAATATGTGAATTGATCACATAATGTTATCAATATAAAGAGATAGAAAAAAAAGGCTTATATAATGTAGACAACTCTTATTATAATCCTCAAGTTAAATTATTAGTTATCTCCTGTACATAATTTATGCTTAGAAACGAAGACACCATTTATGAATGTGTCATGTGGTGGCTTCCCTGTGAAAAAAATATTCCAAGCAAGAATAATTGTCCGCAAGGACGCGTGGCGCAGTGGATATAGTACTAAGTAAAATTCAGTTCTAAATGATAGTCATCTGAAGGTTGAAGGTTCAATCAAAAAATTGTGAATTACTGAAGACTTCTCCCAGTCATGGCTGACAGAACGAGAGCATGCTACCCCAGTGGATTAAATAAAGGGTTCCGTTTAAAATTTCGTCCAGATTCCAGAGTTCAACAGAAATATTCCGTAGTTTGAAAAGATACACCTGAAGAAGGCCAGAGGTTACAGCGGCCAAAACATTGTAAGAATAACACTCAAGATGAGAACAGTAGTCAGAATAACCCAAATTATACAAGAATAATAGTATTTACAAAGAAATTAAATCGCATCACAATTTTTTTTTCTTAACAACATGATAAAGAAAAGGAAATAGCTATTCAGAATGAAATATTAATATTTTAGGACGAAAGCGATTATGGTCCAAAGTAAAAAATTTATTTATATAGTATACGTTTGTATATTTTTATGTGTAGGATTCACTCCTAAACTAATTAAGAGATCATTATGAATTTTGGAACACAGCTGTTAGGCATAAGGGGTAAGGTGGGCTATATCTAGTTTAATTTTGTTTTATACAAAGGGGGTAAAAAAGAGGGTGAATCCATTCATTGAAATTCAGATACCTCCGATCTTGTAAAATTTTAATAATTGGTATTAGACATTAATTAATAGATATTCCTCAAATTTCAGTTTTTGAGTATTATAAAGTGTTTTTAGGGGGCTCATAATATGCGCACAACATCCCATTTGAAAATTCAAATGTTTCAGATTTGCATTAAATTCTATGTATACTTATTAGGCACCAATTAAGTAAGATTCTCTGATTTCAATTTTTTCCTTAAATTTAAGACATTTTATAGAATCAAAATCGGAATACGGATTCTAGATATAAGTTTTAGTCTCACATCTTTATTTTAATGTTTGTACGAGGATATAAATGTGGCGCAAAACTGTTCTGTTCGGGGAATTAATCTTACCCATCCAGGAGCCAATATTCTATATATAAACATAAATCTAAATAATATTTTTAACAAATGTTTTATTCATAACAAGCAGAGACACTGTCAATGAATAAGGTCCCATGTGTACTTTCAGAACCCAATATTACTATTTTTATTCTCATTTAAAAAAAAAAATTCATTTCTATTTCAAGTTATAAATAAGGTAAAACACTGTCTTTGGTGTTTATAAACATCACGAATGCAAACCACACAAATTATAAAAACACTAATGCAAAAATAATATCACTAGTTGATTCCTTGCATAATTTTACTCAAGAAAAGCTGTGTTTGATCTTGGTATGATGGCTTTCTTTTTAATTGCTTCGAGTCGTTTTAGATTTAGCCCCCCACCTTTTTTTTTTTTAATTCTACTCACCCCAAACAAGGCAAACTGTCACTGAGACGTAAGGGTCTGCTGTAAATAAGAGACCAGATTCATAAGGGCATCCTAAGTGGGGAGTTGTTTAGCAAGATGCTTGTTTACAGTACATTTAAATTTCTGCGTGTTGGTACAGTCGGAGAAACAGGGAGCAGAGAGGGAATTCCAAAGGCAAGTGGTTTAAGGAAAGAAGCTTCTAGAGTAAAAAGCCTTCCAGCATCTGGGGACCTCTACAATGAAGGGGTGTTATTTTGCTGTTGACGGGTTGGGCAGGGTGTTTACGTTGAGGGAGCACAAGTGCAGCAAGTTCGTCGAAACACATTCTGTTGAAGTAGTTGTAAAACAAGCACAGATGCAAAATTGTGGCAATGAAACAGGGGCTGGAGCTTAGTAAAGAGTGTGGGACCTATTAGGTTACAAACCTTTTTTGGAATTTAAGTAATGCTGGTCAGGAAAAATGAAGTTAGAGATTGTACGAACCTTGCTTCACTACACATTGTGAAGCCATTCTTTTAAGAGAGTATGCATCATTTTTTGTGACAGAAAGAGGCTAATAAATTAGTTGCGAATGTGGTATCACTTATCATTTTTAAATGAGTATATTTGGACATGTATTAGGCTTAGATCCGATGACCTCAGAGGAAGATTAAATCTAGACAATATAGGGAGATGTGTGCAAGACAATAGACTTAAAGAGACACGTTAAAAATGAATGGACGAGAGTTCTTAGGAGATGTAAAACAGTTCTGGTAGCAGATTCAGTTCACAAAGGAAGGCCAAAGAAAACATAAGGGAAAGTGATAAAAAGTGAGTTGAGAGAAAGAGGGATAAATAAAGACCAGGTCAGAGATAGGTTAGTTTGGAAGTCAATATCTAAAATCTGGCTAACGCATGCCAGCATGTAAAACAGGCATGATAGTGATGATCTTATAATAAAGGGAACGTGTGCAGCATAACATTCAGTTTCTGTATTATCAAGTGAATACTAATGACAAAGTGACTTTGATAAGTTAGAATGCATCTGCTACGTTCGTATGAGCATAAAAAGAGAATTCAGTATTGAATAGAATTGCATGAGAGGCGTACAAGAAAAGAAAAAGGAATACATTTTTAATTGAGTTCTAAATCTAACGCAGCTAAAACAGACTAGAGGGAATATAACCAAAGCATATAAAATAAATTTTCCAATATGCATTGTATTTAAATTTTGATAAACATTTAACACCAAACGCTACAAGTTAAATAAATCTAACACCACATAACAAAATCATGCTCACAGCATATCCAGAACATTAAAGCATTCAAGAACTTAAACAAGGGAAATAGTTCTAATAAAAAAAAAAAATTTTAATTATTAAAATGTTTCCATTTTTGAGAATTTCTTTTAGATGAGGATTGATAATTTATATTATTTAGATTATTCGGACTACTCTTCTCATCTTGGATGTTATTCTCACAATGTTTCAGTCAATGTAAGCTTTGCCTTTCTTCAGATGCATGTTGTTGGTCGAACTTAGGAATCTGTATGGAATTTTGAGTGGAATCCTTTATTTAAGAAACATGAAGAAAAAAGAAAAGAAACTATATTTAGTTAAGTATATTTAGAAAAAGACAAAGAAAAACGAACAAGGAGAAAAACAAAAGAGAAAAAAATCAGGTGCAAAATTCAAGAGAATTAAATATGCTTTGAATTTACAAATATTTTAAATTATTTGTAAATTCAAAGCGACTTTATCCTTTTGAATTTTGGGTCTAATTCTTTCTGTTTTTCTTTGTTTCTCTTGTTTTTCTTTGTTTCTCTTTTTTCGTTTTTCGTTTTTTTTTATGTTCTTATTTTTTCTTTTAACTTTACCGATGGAGACGTTATTTTATGTTAATATTAATGTCAACACTGGCGGAGCAAAATTTATTTTTATTTACTTGTCATTTTTGACGGATGGTGTACACCAGTAGAGCATAAATTTCTAGGTAGACTCAAACTGGTATCTTGTTTCCTCAGGAAGTTTATTCACGTGACAGCTGCTTTATAAATGAGGTGAGAGAGATCTTCGAGGAACTATCAGTCAAATCTAACAAACAGCTTTTCCTTCTGCTCCACTAATTGCTTGAAATATCAACACGTTTACTGCTGTTACTTTTTTTAATTTATTTTTTACATTATCATCATATTTGGTTTAACATCTGCTATACATGTCGGCATGTGTTGGACAGCTTTTAGAAAACTGACTTCCAAACTAACCTATCTCTGGCCTGGTCTTTATCTTTCTTTCAAGTTTATCCATATTACTTCCTCCCATGTTTTCCTTGGCCTTCCCCTACAAACTGAACCTGCTACCTCAACTGTTCAACATCTAACCCAAGAACTCTCATCCATTCTTTCGATGTGGCCATACCATCGAAGTCTCCTCTTCTGCACACATCTCCCTATACTTTCCAGATTTAATCTTCCACTGAAGTCATTAGATCTAAAAAAAGAGATTAACATGGTTTGGATATGTTTCTTCGCTACCAGACTCCAGCTATGTAAAGGCATATAAAAAATATTTAATTCAAGAACGATCAAGAGGACGACTACCAAAGAGATGGTCGACCACATCCGGGTTCAGCTGAAAAACTTGTCCAAGATCATAATAAGTGGCGGAATGTTGTTTTCAAGCATCCAGAGAAGACAAGTCAAGTAATTGATAACTGTTTGAAAATATTTATGTACTAATATTGTCCTTTGCTTCGTGTGGATAGGATATTATTGTAGGCGGAGGTCAAAAGGGAAATTTAAAAAGGAGGGCAATGAAGCTTAAATTCTTAGTTTTAAAAAAATGTATTTTTTCATACTAACGAGTCATCTTTTATCAAGGTCCAAAGACCCCTCGAGGATAAGGGTTTATGAGTTTGTCAGTTGGATGAGGAACAACACCTCGAGAGGACTGGGAAATGATGGATGAAATACACAGAATTTTATTATTTAAGAGGACGGCTTGACAAGAATTTGGTAACATTGGAGCATGTTGTAGTCAACTGGGAAGCAGACTCGTGGTATTGTATTCCACGTTACAGTGGTTGTAGCTAGACGAATTTTTGCTGTGAAGGTTTTACAGGAGAGGGGATCCAGAGATTGGAGCTCAGTCGAGCACCTACCATGAAAATAACAATAGAGTAGAAAATAACTAGCAACGTCTCTCTTGTGAGAAAGAGCTTGTAGGGAAGAGAAGAAAAGACATAGTCAAGTAATTGATAAATGTTTGAAAATATTTATGTACTAATATTGTCCTTTGCTTCGTGTAGATAGGATATTATTGTCGGCAGAGGTCGAAACGGAAAATTCCAAAGGAGGACAATGAAGCTGAAGTTCTTAATTATCCATTCACAAATGTACTCATCTCCTTATCCTGATTGACACAAGTTAATCAACATGTCAGATTTGAAGAATTATGTACTGAGGCTCCCAAGTAGAACTCTAACCAAAGTCGGTAACAGAGGAGATGGGGAAATCTACACAAACACACACACAAACACATGGGATTGGAAGTATTGATTTCACAATTTGCCATCAAATGCTTCTGTTTGTACATTATGCAGGGATGAGGGGGTGAAACATTCCACTACTGTCCTAGCAGCAGACAAATTGGAAAACAAATGAAAAACCCCAAAATTAAAAGCCATTACATTCTCGCAGAGTGAATAACAACAGTACCATTAACATTCCAGTCATAAAGTCACAAAAGCTTCCCTAGCCTTTTGGCTAGGAGCAAAGTGTAGTGTCTGTTCCGATACTACACTACATCTTTTCTGTCCTCTGTCAGTAAAGGAGTAATCCTCTACACTGAGGCAATTGTTATGTTTGTCCCAATCCAGTGTGCCCCTTTTTGAGGGGGGAAGCAAGTAAATGGGGGCATAACGAGTGTATTTATAGAAAATGTGAGTCGGTATCTAATATATAAAATTATGTCAGACAGATTTTAAAACTTGGATCTTAAATAGCATTTAAGCTGACAAATCAAAATTTTGATTCTGACTAGCTAATTTTTCATTTGTTATTGACAATTAACTAATGTACTTTGCTACAATTTATTTTGAAAAATACTTAATCTAGTTTGGCAGTTTGCTAATATGAAGACATTATTAAATAAATCGCCTCAGCTAAGGGTAATAACTCTTCTATTAGTGTTCCTTATTTGCTTATCTTGCTTAACTGTGACAGCATTCATCCAGGATGGGTCAAGCCGACTCTAAATGAGTTTCACCACATCCTGTGTCAAGGTGGTCTACACATGCCGATCAGCAGCTGAGTCCTCAGCATATTTCAGCCATTCCCGGTTACAGTGACGGGCACCAAAAACACGGGCGCCAGCCACCAGCTTCATGTCTGTCTTCATCGTTCCAATCTATGCCTTCAGTTGGCCACCTTCACGCTTCCTCCAGCCAGCAGGTGTGATTGGGACTACCAACTTGCGAATAATTGCCTCCTCAGGCTGTCGAAAAATATTTTTTTAGCTTTATCTAAACGTAAAAAAAAGGGTGGTTCTAAAATGTAGAAATATTTACAAAACAAATTCTAACGTAATGGATCCCGGGCAACGTCAGGTCTGTACAGCTAGTAAAGTTACATTTTTGAGTGGATATGCTGAGAGTATCACATTTGCAACCATTCACAAAAATAACAAACAGTTATACAAATCAGAGTTGCAGAGCTAGAAGGTATAAGGTCTAAATGACGATTCCAATAATTCTAACTCTTAAAATTTCAAAATATCCGACTCCACCTTCTTATTTTAAAGTCTTCCAATATTCAGAACTGTCTGATTTATTCTCTGCTCTCTTTGTTCCAGCTCGTTTGATTTGTTAGTCTAGTGGTCTTCATCAATTCATTGTTCATGTATCTCGTTATAGCACAGCTTCCTATTTCAGTAACTTCTTTCCAAGAACTGCAGGCTTGTGTGACTCTTCTCTTCTTGCTCACTGTTTTCCTCCTACCTATAGTCTTTGGCTTTTCAAGACTACGGTCAATAAGCATCTCCTGTCTTTTCGTTAATCATCTTTCATTCTATTTAGCTCCTTAAATCAAGTAGCTTCATGTCTTGTCTGGAAAGACTGCCATAAAAAAAAATTGTAATCAGTGTCAGATTTAAAAATCCAATTCCGACTCCTTCCAACACCACAATGTTGATACAAATTAAAAATATTTTTCTCACAACAATTAAAAAATTGTGTACAAGGTTAAGTTTCTGTCTATGATACTATCATTATAGCAGTTATAATAATCATCTTAAAACTTAGATCCAATTCATTTCTTTATATAGTTTCACTAATTTGAATATTAACAGAGCATTGTTTACAACTGTTTCATCAACAAAAAGGAGTTTTTGCATCAATATGTGACCATGGATGACACATGGATCCACCACTTCATTCTGGAGTCAAATCGACAGTCAGCTGAGTGGACAGCAGCAGGTGAAAGCCATCTAAAGCAACCAAGATGCAATCATTTTGGGATGTGTAAGTTATTTTGTTTATCAATTACCTTGAGAAAAGAAGAACCATCAATAACGAATATTATATTGCAGCATTATTGGTGCGTTGGAAGGAAGAAATCTCAACAAAAAAAACGGCCACAAATGAAGAAAAAAGTGCTCTTTCACCAAGTTAATGCACTGTGTCAGAATTCGATTGCAACGATGGCAAAACTACATGAAATGCACTTTGAATTGCTTCTGCACCTACCCTATCTTCCAGATTTGGCCCCAGTGACTACTGGCTGTTTGCAGACCTCAAAAGAATGCTCCAGGGAAAGAGATTTGGCTCCAATGAAGAAGCGATTTTATTTAAGCAAAAAATATACATTCACAACAATGTTTTTTGTTTTTTTTTACAGAAACAATAGTCATCTTTGTCTTAGAATAAACTTTAATGAAGCGATATCGGAACGGAGGCATATTTTGAGGCCAATAACAAATCGTTCTAAAATTTTTAAAAAGGCATCCAATTGTTAGAAAAGTGTTGGAATCAGTGTATCAACCTAGGAGACTATGTTGATGAATAAATTCAAATTTTGCCTAAAAATTGTTTTATTAGTTAGGCCCAGGACTTATTAAGTTATGTGTTATATAATGTTTTTTAATGCAATTATGTATATTTCTTTAAATTTATAAAACACTTATCCAGTTAAAAAAAATATTTTTTAGACATGTGAGATTAAAACTCGTGTATTGACATCGTAAAAACTACTTAGTAATGTGTACTCTGCCTATTCCTGTTTTTGTCAACCAATCACACGTTTCTATGAATAGATGAACTTCTAAAAGATAACTTTTTAATAGTAAACATCATTATAAAACACAATGCACATGTTTATTTTTAAGCAAATCCGTGTGTCCTCTTCTAAACAGACAGACATAAAAACTTAACACTGACATTTAGGTTATGTTCTAATTCCAAAATAGCTAATCTTGAACGCATCAAAGACTGGAGGCAAATAAAAAAGTACTTTGTAACTCATGAAAGTAAGCAGACAAAGTAGTCTGAAAGTTTGGTAAGCTATCCATTTTAGTTAGTATGGTAACATCAGCCAATATCCTTAAAAACCAATATGCTATTATACCAAAACCCAAGCAGATTATAATAAACTCACACAAGGTGGAGCAGGTGCTAGTGTGATTGCAAGAGTTAGGAGTGTGTTGTGGCCTTGCAGGCCGGTAATAATCAAGACAAACACAGTGGTATAATTAACAAAAGTATTAACAGAAATATGAGCTTGAGGCCATAACTGCCACAATTCGCTGCTCGCTTAGATGTTACTGTATCTATTGTGTCTGGGTGAGTCCATTTATTCCTGAAATAGGTAGATCAGCTAGCCCCATAACATAGTGGATGAAGTTTAGAGAACTTCTGCCATTACTAACCAGCAGAGTGTTACTACTGTCAGACAAGAGAAGAGTCTCTCAGACATGTGTAAAACCTGGTTAGTTAGGATTGAGGAGAGAAATGATATGAGAATGATACGATGGGCGTGTAATTTAAGTCTTAAAGACAGGCTTAGAACTGATGACTTCAGAGGTAGATTAAATCTGGACAGTAAAGGAAGATGTGTGTAGAACAGAAGACTTTGAGGATATGGCCACGTTGAAAGAAGGGATGAGAGTGTTTGGGTTAGTAGATGTAGAACAGTGGAGGTAGCAGAGTCAGTTCACAAGAGATGGTCAAGGAAAACATGGGAGGAATTAATAAGAATGGATTTGAGAGAAAGAGGGATAAATAAAAACATGATCAAAGATAAGTTAGTTTGGAAGACAATTTCGAAAAGCCGTCCAACACATGTTAGCATGTAAAACGGACGTTAAACTGAATATTAGGCTGAAAAGAACACATTTAGCAATGACATCATTGAAACACCATACTTTCCAAACATAAAAACATTTTCAAATTGATTCGGTCTCAGAAAAAACATGTTTTACATTTTAAAAAAAACAACTATTTAGTAATTTCTACAAAAAATACTTTTAACTTTTCTGACTTGAAAAATGAAAAACATAAAACTCATTTTTCATTGTCTCCATAGTACAGTATATGTAAATTAGGTTAATTTCTTTTTCAATCATCTAAATTATTTAGAGTGAAATAGGTTTCGGCAGTACTCCAACAACTTATTTTTACTTAAATTCATAATAAAAAATATTTACAAAACAACATTATAAAGTTAGTTGACTAGTTTATGTGAAACAGTGATTAAAGACTTGTCATATTAGACATAAAATGTAGTCATAAAATTTTGTACAAGATTGTAAGGGAGATAAATATGAAATCATAATTCTCACAAAGGGATTTAACCCCCTTACCCCACACATAAAAAAAAATTAATAAAGGATCAAGGAGTTGAGTTGGGTTGCCTTCTTTTGTTGGAATAATTATTTACAGAACTTTGAACAACTATAATTTTGAAACTATTATGGGTAAAGGACTATTGTGAAACTATCGTACCATTTGAGTGTATTTTCGTGCGTCTGTACCATGGGATGTCTCTCAGTAGAGTCTTATGGTGCTGGCACAATGCTACAAGATCCAATAGTACGGTAGTCAAATCTGTTTATAGCAGCAATTGACCATTGTTTTTTTTAGCCTATGTTGTATTTAGATCCTCAAAAGCTTTGGTCTGCTGGCTGACCGGCATTATAAACAGTCGTAGTAAAGCATCAACTATTAATTCTCTGCAGAGAATTAATTATCTGGACTCCAGCCGAAACGTGAAAATAACATCCAATATGAGAACAGTAGTTCGAATAATCCAAATTATTAATCCTCATCTTAAAAATTTTTTTTTTAAAAACAGGTCAAAATTTAAAACAGTATTTTACACTTATTTACAATATAACTGCCACCTGTACTAATATTAATTTTTCTTTTAATATTTTTATTTAAAAGATCTTACCACTTTTTAATGTCATATCTAAGTAAATTGTACCATGGTTGAAATTATTATTTCACAAAAAAAAAGAAGAAAAAATACGTATCAAAAGAACGTACGGTCAATTTATTTTAAAGTCTGAATTTCTTTTGTTGTTTTCTACTGTTTAGGTATGACCCCCCCCCCCTCACACACACACAAAATGATGCCAAAGTAATGGGGTTAAAGAATTAGAACAGAATGAAGATTCAAAGTTCCATTCTTTGATGAAATCTGTCATCATGGTCACTGTTTTAAGTTAACTGTTGAACATGGAATAAATTAATCATATTAGGTTGTATTTCAATAATTACCTCGTTAAATAAGAGAATGATCACGTCACAAATTGACCAACTCGTTATTGAAATAGTGGCATAATTCAATGAGACATGGACTAATAACTAATCATCACAAAAGAGAATGAATGGCTTCCTTAGAAAGAAAGAAATAAAAAAATAAAAACAAAGATATGAAGGTGTGGGTAGTCAAAACCAATACCAAAACTAAAATTGGCAAACTCTAACACACACTTGCATGCTCATGCCATCAAAATAAACAGGAAGCAATGAAAAAGTATTCTAATTTACGAGTATAATTTAAGTCAGTTGGAAAAAACAGCTGTCTTGTTTACAATTAATACTAATATATTGAGTCAGCTGCTGGTGGTACTAGCACATTTGCTTGAATATATACTAAATTATCTCCCTGGTGAGGAATACCTATTTATACATAAATAAAATAATATTTAGACGTCCCAACATATAGGGTATGTGGATAAGTTAATTTTGTCTCTATTACCAAAAAATAACAAACAAAATTAATGTGTACGCATTTATGAGCGATAAAATGTCCAGTAATTCTGGCGAGATTCTGTAGCCTGATCGATTTGGGCGCCAGATTACAGTAACTGATCACAATTTCTAACTTCGCCAAAGATGAAGATTCAGCTGTAGGGATAATTATTTTATAAATAAAATATTTATACATATAGATATTGAAAAAAACAGAACATTTACTGCATTTGAGATATTCACTTTCGTCTATTTTTTTATTATTTTTTTTATTGTATGGGACAGGTGCATCCTATTGACAGTCGTCCCCACAAAGAGATGGCACTAGATGAGAATACCTTGAAGGTAGTAGACTCTTTCTGCTATCTAGGAGATATGCTAAATGCAGATGGTGGCTGTGAACACAGTACAACCACAAGAGTGAGGGCAGCTTGGGCAAAATTTTGTGAGTTGTTGCCTCTGATAAAATCACGTGCTGTCCCTCTCTACATTCGGGGTAAGTTGTATAGCAGCTGTGTCAGGAGTATCATGATATTTGGCAGTGAATGCTGGGCTCTCGGCCAGTTCTCTTCTGTCAATGACAGATCCATGATCAGATTGATCTGCAATGTGAAATCTGAGAAACCCAACACATCAGGTCTAGGAATTTGCTGAAAGCACTACACTTGGCCAACATGAAGATTATCCTAAGGATAAATCGATTGCGCTGATATGGTTATGTGGAACGTCTATCCTATTGGATAAACCGTTGCAGAAGCATGAATGTCATAAATCGCAAGAAACTTGGCCGATCAAGGAACACTTGGAAGCAAGTGATTGGACAAAACCGCAGAGTGGAATTTGGACACTGCTGACCCACTGAAACATGAAAAGTGGAGACTGAGCTTGCGTAATATCATTAAATGTCTTAACCCTAAACAAGGGAAAAGTGACGTTAAATGAAAAGATTATATTATCGTTCGATCTCCAATAGTCCAACTTTTTTTGTTTTATTTTTTTTATTACACCCTTCCCTCCTAATTCCAGCTTGCTTTATATATTGACGTGAGCTTCAGACAGATGCTGTTTGATCATAGGTAGAAAAGGGAGAAAACAGCTATACATGTGAACAAATAAATTAATATATCAGATAATTAAGATTTATTGATAACATAATTATGCGGCCCAAATGAAATTTAGCCTAAAAAAAAATAATTTTATCGGAAATTTTAATCATTTTTTTGCATACACAATCTGAACATGTGCAACTTTGAACAAAAATATAAGGTTGATTAACACTAACCATTTAAAAACAGATGACAAATCTATTACTAATGGAGATTTGGTATCTGTCTATTACTTCTAATTATGTACTATTGTAGTATCTTTTAATGCTCAATTCAGTTTACTATACTATTTCAGACTAATGTACTATCTTTCAATTCTTAATTCAGTGCAGGGTAATGTAGTATCTGTTTTGTTGTCATGATATCATCTTCCTTTTTTTTCGGGGGGGGGGGGGGGGGTATATATATTCGTCATGCTACCATCCTCCCAGGCATTAATTCCTCTTGTTTTTGGGGGTAGTGTAGTATCTGTGCTGTGGTCATGATACCCTCTATGATGAGAGATGGATATGGGGATATATACGGGTGTGCATGCATATTAACTATAAATGGAAATGAAATGAAGATTTGAGGAAATATTAGGGTCACCAGCTAGCAAGTGCTAACTTAACATGAATAGTTTTGTAAATGAAAAATGAAGGAAAACATGATTAATCAATAAAACATTTATAGAACTACAATTTTACAGGAATATAAAAGTCAGTTTTAATGAAGAAACTTAATACTTCTGTTCTTTCGTAGAAAATGTTTAGTAAATAAGCCGACACGATACGAGGGCTAAAGATGCGTATGTCTATATTTGTTAGTGCATGTAAGTGGGTTTCTGTTCGCCTGACTTCTTGTCAATGCGTGAGTACGCGAGGTGAGGAAAGCTTGTACTTGAGTTTTGAAGTGTTCTTTTCTTTTCGCCTTCCCAGCCTTTGGCCGGGGGGGGGGGATAAAGGGAAAGCATACGTTTTTGTGAGTTCTTGCAAGGTGCGCTGGTTGAATCTATCGCTAAGAAGAACTCTAAGAACTTCCCCATCTCTTATAGTAGGAAAATCAATATAACACCAAAGTACTCCAATCACAAAAAAATTGCAACATTTTTTTTATTGTTTTATGTCAGGTTGGGTTTACTTTACATCATACTAAAAGTTGGACAAGATTTGAGTATGGGAAAGTTTCAAATTTCGAAGTTGAACATTTTCGACTTACGTAAAATACTAACTCGGTCAGTTTTCATGATAAACCAATAAATCTTGCATTTTTACCTATGTTTTCAGGGTCAATCTTTCACATGAATAGTTGCCAGTGATGTTGAATCACCCCTTATACCATATCTAAGGTTACCCCTACCTCTTTAGACTGCAAGCAATTTCGGTATGGATTCCAGGTTATATGATGTACAAATCTGACCCCCTTGGATATAAGAGGAGAATGTTTTGCTTTTTTGGTCCAGCCTGTAGCGTTGCACTCAACTCGATTCACATATATTCACATATGCTAATACACTATATACATATATTTTCAGGGTAAAACATGAATTCAGCCAACCTGTCCTTTATGTGAACGAGCTTTGGACGGTGAAGAGACCGTAGTGGTTAGAGAAAAAGGAGCTGAAGGCATCAACCGCGCATATATCTAAAGAGATGTGAAAGTCCAGGTTGAAACAGGAACTCGTGTTCACAAAACGTGTCGGGTAAACCACATCAACAAAAAGAACATTGCTATTGCCTCTAGCAAGGGTGATTCTGCTCGATCAGTGAAAAAGAGCGCTCATGTTTCTCTGATACCATATGACAGTAGACCACATTGCTTATTCTGTGGAATTGTTACTCCGAAAAAAGACCCAAAACGAAAAAGTGACGAAAGGATTTTCTATGTGAAGACATGCATTTGTTCAAAATATATTGGTGCATTGCAAAACCAGAGGGGATGAGTGGGTCACTGCTGTTCAAAGCCGGATCGACTATTTTGGTGGTGATCTTCACGCAGCAGACCGTGTTTACCACCAGTCATGTAGCATCAACTTCCAAACAATATTCCAAGACAATTCGCTGAATCCACCAAACGACGAAAAAGGACAGCGATCAGGATGAGGCATTCGAGAGTGTTTGTGAGTTCCTAAAGGAAAATGATGAAGAACAAATAATGATATCGGACCATGTCACTAAAATGGGAGAATACTTGCGTGGTAGTAAATCCACAGCGTACGGAAATCAATACCGCAAAGAAAAGCTGCTAAGTTGATATGGGTACTCTATATTTGTGACTGAAGGCCGTAGTGGCGTCAAAAACATTGTGAAATTTATGGAAAAAACCTGTGAAATTCTTCGTGAATATAACAATTCACCTGGGGAAGACGATGAGGAAGCACAGAAACAAGCAATTCTCCAAACCGCAGCAAAATTCATTAAAATGGATATCAAGACAACAGTTGCGCCAATAGAGGATACGTATCCAACAACCGCATTAGATTTTATTCCAGCAAGTTTGCGGTTCTTGTTGCAACATCTGTTTCTTGGGAAGGACACGTCCAGAAAGGTTGCTAGCAGCGGACAAGCAGTCGTTCAAGCAGTGCACCCAAGAGCTGTTATTGCGCCTCTACAGCTTGGTGTCACAGTGCAAATGCACCACTTGTATAGATCACGATTCTTGATTGATAGTCTTTTAACCATGGGATTTGCTTCATCATATTCAGAAGTACAAAGGTTTGAAACGAACGCGGCATGTTCACTTGCTCCAGATGTGTTAGGCGGTGACATGGACATTCTTGGTCAGTCCCTGTTGTTTGCAGGAGACAACGTGGATCATAACATTATAAGATTGGCCGGAAAGGGTATCTTCCATGGGATGGGAATGATCGCAGTCATCACACGAGGGAAGCAAGTCAGTCATGGTATACTACGACAAAAAAAAACGTCCGCCTTGAAACTTGTCGAAATGACAAAGATCAACATTATAGATTATCGTTTTTCAAAGCATGTCAACCGTTGCTTAGAATTTCTGTCGGTCCCATACACATCTGATGTCTGCGATCGCAAAGTGGACATTTTTAAGGAAATGTCTTTTTGCTTCCACAAGAGTGCACCCAGTTGGCAAGGCATTATGAACCTGCTGCATAAGGAGTGAAAATATCTGGAAAAATCTTCGGTACAATTTCTTCCAATGATAGACATGAACCTAGGAGATAAAACCTGTATCTTGTCCACACTAGGTTACCTATGCAATCTATCGTCAAAACACAACATGCCGACTATCATAACTTTTGATCAACCGTTATTTTGGAAGGCGTCTGAAATCGTGAACGCTGTTACAGATGATAGTCCAATTAGGGATGTGATACTGTTGCTTGGCACCTTCCATACCTTCATGAATGTGTAGGGTGCCATTGGGACTTTGATGGATGGCACTAGACTCAAGGAGATCATGGAGACAGTATATGGTGAAAATGCCATCGTTCACATGATGAGCAGAAAGGCAGTGCACGAGCAGTTTCTGGTGGATCAGTGTCTTACATGTCAGATTGTTGCCAAGATCATGGAGGATAAACCTGGTTTTCAGGACCAAGTAGAGGAACTTGAACGATTGTACAAGTTGATGGAGACTGGCGAGTGTGATTTAGATTCATTGTTGGAATCAGATTGCATAGAAAAAATTCACAACTCTTTAACTGAGAAAAAGGATGAACTGGCAAGGACCTCCAAAACCAGCAAACTATGGATAAACTATCAGCACATGCTAAGTATAGCTAGGGCACTTGTTTCAGCTGATCGAATGGGGTCTTGGGAGATGCATCTCAGTGCTGACTCAGCTTGCCTGCCAATATTTGCGGACGCTGGCAAATTATCTGAAGTTCGCTCGTCTATATCTCCAGAAGATAATCCTGAAGTACATCAGAAGTTCACCTCTGGGTTTCACGTAATCCGACGCAGCAGCCAATACTGGGCTGGTCTTGACTCCGATCTTGTGATCGAGCAGACACTAATGCGCTCACTCAAAAGCCAAGGCAGGTTGACGCGAGGGAGTGGGATGTCTGAACACCAGAGAACAGTTTGGGCCATGTCATCCATTGTGTCATCCCTTTACAACCTCGCCATGCAAGATCTTACCGAAAGAAGTTATATAACAAGTGAACAACATAAGGAGTTGTCTGCCTCTCGGTTGAAAAGAGATGAGATAGATCTCTGAAAAGTTGCGGAAAAACTAGACGGTGTTACACCGTTTTCAACTGATGAATCGTTACGCAATATCATCACAGGAATTAATGCCAACGAAGACGTCAATGTGCAGGACCTCTTCGAAATCATAAAAGACATTCTACAAGAAATGGACGGACAATCAGTGTTCTCCTCTCACAAACGAAGTTTGAATGCAAATACTCTAGCATCCAGCAAGAACGTGAAAGTGTCTGCAGATCGTAGCATTGACCCAGCACTCCTGTTTCAGACGTTTCTCGTAGTCACTCAGAAGGGAAATCTTCGGCTAGATGATGTCATGTCCTATGAACTGTGTCTATACCTGATGTTTTTGTTTGAAGGAAAAGGACTTTTGCGTCAGGTGGACAAACCGTAACTTGCCGAAGCAATCAGAAACTATGTTAAAACACCATCTGAGATGGGATGGAAGGTAGAAGGGGACAAACTTGTTCCAGTGATGACAGACAAAAGTCCTGCTCCAGATGAACTGATTCAGATGATTCACTGCAATTGTTTGGAAGGATGCAATACCCTAAGGTGTACCTGCAGAAGACATGGACTAGAATGTACCAGTGCATGTGGACATTGCCAAGATGACAACAAGATGAAAAATGCTCCAGTCATAGATGAGGAGGATGAGGAAGTGTGAACAACTTTGAAAACACATTATGATTTATGTGAATCGGGGTGGGGTAGGGGTAACCATAGATATAGTATAAAGGGTGATTCAACATCACTGGCAACCATTTCATGTGAAAGATTGACTCTGAAAACATGGGTAAAAATGTCAGATTTATTGGTTTTGAAAATGTTCAACTTCGAAATTTGAAACTTTCCCATACTCAAATCTTGTCCAACTTTTAGTATGATGTAGAGTAGACCCAACCTGACATAAAACCTAAAAAAAACAAAATGTTGCAATTGACCCCTCTATAGGTTTTCCTTTGGCATCGACTTGTTAGTTTTCGACTTTGAACCGTTTTTGATTGGTTGGAAATCTTCAGTTCACACGTTCCTGTTAAAAAACAACTTGTTTTTGGTGAGTGAAAAGGAGAGCATAT
Organism: Sepiola atlantica; assembly: GCA_963556195.1. Taxonomy (NCBI): domain Eukaryota; kingdom Metazoa; phylum Mollusca; class Cephalopoda; order Sepiida; family Sepiolidae; genus Sepiola; species Sepiola atlantica. The sequence continues at coordinate 87,983,118 of OY744516.1, forward strand.
CCCAACGAAGCAGAGAAACAAAGCGGGTAGCAATTCAAGCGATTTGCTTTGTTCGGTCCACCACATCTCCTCCCAGGCATTACCTTCTATTTAAAAAATAATCTATGAAATTAAATCCACCACAATGCATTTCCGTTCCTTTGTAAATAAGTAAGCCATTTTAATCTTTTGTAAATAGAAAGAAAGAATCAATTACTTTGTAACCTTTTCGAAATTTGAAAAGAATTTGTAAGCATTTAAACAGTCGAATAGAAAGTCATTTCTTGCTTTAAAATTTTGAGTAAATCCTTATGTATTGAAAGATTGAAAGTTTTGGAAGCGATTTAATCGAATAATTTTATAAATTGAGATTAAAAAACAAAAATTAGTTATAATTTTATAAGAATTTCATTCACTTAATAATTTAATGACAAAATGAACGTAATAATTAAATTTAACTTTAAATTTAATTATTACGGTAGCATTTAGTCATTATATTATTAACTAGCGGGCCCTGTTTCCTGGCGTTCCCTGGGAAAGTATATTTAATCAAGAAACTCCGAGCAACAATGTTGAACTATCGAATTATATGCACTCATACTTATAGTGGATGTTTAATTGGCAACTTGTTTTTGTTTTACGGGAGTGATTCTATAAAAGGACCGTTACGATAAATACACGAAAAAGATGACCACATGGAAAGCAATCGGCATTTATACGATTCAGAAGCCTATATTTATTTATGTTTTGGTGCTACAAAATAGATCTGGAAAAGGAAACAAAAAAACAAAAAATATTATTTAAGAAATAAAGTACATTTTGCTGTGATCAAGCAAATGTATGTATCGCTGAACTTTAAAAACAAAGTAAATGAAAAGCATACCCAAACAGACGTCTGTTTAATATCTCCGTATCTCGAAGTAGAATTATTAAAAAAATAAATAAAGTAAAGTAAGAAATGAGTTTAGAAAAAGTCTAAGGCAGGAGAATGTTAACCGTTTAGAAATAGAATCTGAAGCATAATCTGGTATTCTCAAATAAAATCGAGTTCTAATGAGGTAATCAGAATAAGTACCTAAATTTCTCCGAAGTAACATGGTAATATTTTGTTGTTGTTACATAAATGAACGGAAATAGAAAGAAATTAATTTATGTAAGTATTAATACTGAAGTGACTATGTTAGTATTACAAACTTATTATTACATTCCATGAAACTGGAATGTGAAAGAAAGCATTCTGCATAGAAATCAGAATGCCCAGAACTTGAAGGGAGCAGTCATTATTTAGATTGAAAATGTATAGTAGGTGACAGAAAAATAGTAGTAGTGTAAAATGAAACAAACATAATTTATACAAAAATATAATCCCATGAACAACAGTCCCTGGTTATTCTGGGGCCTGTGGGAGTAGATATTAGCGTGAGAGTAAAAATGCCTGCCACCTCCTCTGTAAATGACTGTGTTGGGAGGAACAACTTACCCAGAAAACATGTAAAAAACTTTGAAAGGGAATGAAACAAACGCATATTTTCTGCAAACATGCATCGGGAATTGGTTTAAATGGTTTGAGGAATACATGAGAATATGAAGGTTTTTGTTCAAAATCTATAATGGTCAATGAAATAGGAGAAAAATTGACTTTATTATATAGATTCAACTAAATTGTTATAAAATTACTAGTGTACACCATACACTAAAAATGACAGAAGTAAAAAGAAATTATGCTTCTCCAGAGATTCATTAGCTGTTAATCTATGAACATAAAAACTGACTGACCCTGGGAAGAGAGAGGGGGGAATCATCTGAAATTGACATAACTTTTGTAAGATCTCAACTAGCTCACAATCACAGCATGGAACCTCGCCTTAAAAAAGTAATCAGTTTTCAAAGAGTGAGATAGTTTTCCTCATCACTGCTGGCCTGTCATCTGCAGCATGCATCTATGCACCCCACTAAACATGCAGCATCGTGCATGCTTACAGTGAGGTTCGACTTAAATTCCTTCCAAAACCTCCGACTCTAGATTCTGCAACCCTGGTTCAAAGTATAGAAAATATTGAGCTTTTCAAGTTTCCGATAACAGAATGTGTTCCAAATAATGTATTTGAATCTTCTCCTTGGAAACAAACTGAAGATAAAGTGCCATGATTTATATCAGACCAAAAGTTAGCATTTAACAGCATTATATAAAAAGAAAAATCGGTACTTGTCTAAATTAGGACCCATGCTAAAATCAACTTGGCGTTGGTAGTTTCCAGATGTTTACGCACACGGACGGAAAATGCCGAAGCGCTTATCCAATCAGAATGCGAGAAAATAAGTAGACGACAAGTTAACATTTTAATTGATTGAATCGCGAAATTCATTAACTGGAAATGAAAAGTTGATCAAAACGATAATGAATTTTTACTTACCCTAACACCGTTTTAACATTTGTTCAGTGATATTTATTTTTAAAAAAATAAAATTTTACGTGTAAAAAAATATTTTTTCCAGTTGTACATTCAGCTTCGTTTTATATTTTTTGGATGCAGGCAACTGACGTTTCATTTGCCGTTTTCTGGCCACTTACGTAAACATCCAAAAACTACTGATATCAAGTCGATTTTAGCTTGAGTCCTAATCTGGACAAGTACCAAAAAATCAATGAAAACTACCATATGCACCTGATGTATGTAATGTGAGTCTTAAAGACAGGCTTAGTTTTGATGAACTCAGAGGAAGATAAAATCTGGACAGTATAGGGAGATGTGTTCAAAAGAGTAGAATTCAATAGTATGTCCACATTGAAAGAATGTATGAGAGTTCTTGGGTTAGTAGATGTAGAACTGTTGAGGTAACAGGTTCAGTTCACAGGGGAAAGTCAAGGGAAACATTGGAGGAAGTAATAAAAATAGACCTGAGGGAAAGAGGGATAAGTAAAGACCTGGCCAAAGATAGATTACTTTGGAAGTTCATTTCTTTAAGCCGTCCAATGCATTTTTAGCATGTAAAACGTACGTTAAACCGAATATGATGATGATAAAATAAAAATGTTTGTTGGTTCATAAATATCCAGCACAAACAGGTACACAACGATATTATTCCAAAATCTCTTAATACAAAATCAATATCACCACTGAATTTATCATCATCATATTTGGTTTAATGTCCATTGGTATGTGTTGGACGACTTTTAGACATTTATTCCAAATTAACATATCTCTGACCAGGTCTTTATTTATCCCTTTTTCACTCAATGATGATGAATGATGATGGAACTGGGAAAATCGTTCTTATAAATCTATTCTTGGTTTATTAAACATCCTAAGGGAGTATTGTAGTTGCATCATCTGGAATTGCAGCAGCACTTATGTATGATGCAAGTACATCTGACTCGATATTCAAATTACCAACAAGTTTGCATCATGCTGTTGATCCTGTGTGCAACATTAAAACAAAGAATAGCGATCGCAGCAACACTTACGGATGATGGAAGAATATCTCACTCAATAATGAAACGACTTAATTTTTTAATTAATGAATTCTTTCTCTCACGTAGTGGAAAACGTTTCTATCATCATACATTTTTAGAAACGATCCCAAACTATATAATCGTGCATGTTTTTATGATAAAAGACCCCGTTCCATGAGAAAGGGTATAGTTTAATGACCTAGATCTTTGATTTGAGTCAATCTTACATGAACATGTGTCTATAGAAGATACACATAATTATTATTGTTCTTAGATAATGATATAATCTCGTTGGATAACTTTTTTCTTAAATCACAATTTTTACATTAACCTATTAGGTGTAGTAATATAATGACATCAAATAGTTTTAAAAGTCTGATGAATAAGAATACATACAATATAGTCCAGTCAATCTAGCTGATTTTTTGGCTGAACCTCAAACAAATTGTTAACGGTTTTTAACTTGGATATTGGGCATGAATAATCTCACTTTCAGATAAAAAAAAAGTTTACTTTGCGGAAAGGGGTCAACAGGTGCCATCTTTAAAGATTGCCACTGAGTCTAGCTTCCCCTCTCTCAACTCAATTTCTGTAAATTCATCTTCAAAAATACCAAATGTAGCAATGTGAAATTGGATAAAATCAACAGTTTTCATAAAGTTAAATATAATTGTAACTTCTTATGCCTTATTTTTGTCTCTTTTGATGTATTACTGCAGGAGCTTAATATTCTAATTTCAGGTTGACCAAAGTGAAGTACCGATAATTATGGATGCTGACAAGTGCCGACATTTAAAGAGCTCCAACCCAAGAAAGTTGTTGATTCCACTGCTAATGTTGACATTCTTTGGGAGGTTTCACTAATTTCACATCCGTCCAGACCCGCATGGTCAGGCCTTATGCAGTCAGTGCACAAAGGAACACATCCTGGGAAATCAGCCACAGTTTTTTTGCCAATGATTGACATGGACCCTGGTAACCCAACCTGCGTGTACTCAACGTTATGTTACATTAGTGATTTAGCCAGGAAAAACAACATTACACCAATTCTAACATTTGATCAACCACTTTGGTACAAAGCAATGATGATAATTGAGTCACAGCCTAGTTCTAGTCCCCTGAAATCATTTGTCTTGCGACTTGGTGGGCTCCAAACACAGATGAGCTCAATTGGTCAATTGGTCAATTGATGACAGGTTCTGGATTGCAAGAACTTTTTTAACTTGTGTATGCTGAAAACACAGTCAAGCACATGTTAAGTGGCAAAGCAATTGCAAGATCCATTTGTGTTCACTTCTTAGTTGATGCTGCTCTGAATGCTATTTTGTTAGCGAAAGCCTATAATTTGCCAGTTTCACATGCTACTGAGGATTATCAACCTAACACTGATGCAGAAGAGCCATTTCCTCAAAATGAAGACCTGAAGGAAGCTCAGGGGCTATTGAAAGGTCTCCTTGATGGGACTGAGACATTGAATAATGTTCTGTCATCAGAGTCTATGACCAGAATTGCCCAGAGAATCAACCATGTGAAGGATGTGATGATTGACCAGCAAACAGCAAAATTGTGGATTCAATACATTGATATGGTGAAGATCCTGCAATTGTTTATCAAGGCAGAGCGCACCGGGAACTGGGAATTGCACCTTGATGCCGTAAGGAAAATGCTGCCAATATTCGCTGCAGCAGGACACATCCTATATGCAAAGTCGACCTACTTGTATTTCCAGCAAATGGAGGGGCTGCCGAAAAGCCATTCTGAAGTATACCAGAAATTTTCTGAAGGATTCCATGTGATTAGACGGTGTGGTCGCTACTAGGCTGGCTTGTTGACGCATCTGGTTATTGAGCAGGTGTTAATGAGAAGCATGAAGACATCTGGAGGTCTTACTAATGGTAGAGAAATAGACGAAATTCAACAATTGATTTGGACATTATCACTACCAGCGTGCACTGAAATCAAGTTTACAATGCAAGAACTAGCAGACATTCGTTATGGAACTAGTGACCAGCACCAGGAGGCTACTTCAGCAAGAAAAGAGCAAGATGTGAGGGATACATGGAAGCTCCTTGCATTTCTTCAGACATATGATTCTTTCACAGAAGATTCGTCCATTCACAGCATTTCAAGTGGAGTAACTGGAGACAAAAAGGTGAGTGTGGACAGAGCAAACTCCATAGGAGAGGCAATCATAGCTTCAATGGTTGGAGAAAATGTCCACGAGTACACTTTTAAAAGAAAGGATCAGGCAATTACACTTGGGTCAAAAGTTTTGCTCAGCAAAGATGAAGCAGTTGAGACTGATCCACAACTCCTATTCCAGAGACTGTGTTCTGCTATCTGACAATGAACCCTCAACTCAGCAGCAGCAAGAACATTTCCAGTATGAGCTTTGGCAGACGCAATATGGGAACTGACTTGCCCTGTACAATCAGATCCACAGTATCTCTTAGATGATGGAGTACCACTTCACCGCCTCCCATGACAAAAAGGTCACACATTTGATGAGATCTGTTCCCAATACTGCAGATATGTCACAACTAGATATGGAAAAGCATGCATTGTCTTTGACGGGTATGAAAGTAGTCCATCCATTAAAGACGTGACTCACCGACTTCGAGCAGGAGGCTCTGCTGGTGTTGATGTGTCACTGACCCCTTTAATGGTGTTCAAATTAAAAAAGGATGTTTTCCTAGCTAATCAAGGAAACAAACAATTGTTCATCAACTTGCTGGGAAAGAGTTTGGAGGAAGCAGGTTGTAAAGTAGTCCATGCATCTGGAGACGCTGACGTATTGATTGTGAAGACTGCTCTAGAACTGGCACAGACAGGAGAAACCATTTTGATAGCAGATGACACTGACCTATTGGTCCTTCTATATTATCAAGCCAATAGAGATGATGGTTACAACATCTTCATGTCACAACCAAACGATAGTGCAAAAAGTGTGAAAGTCTGGAACATCAAAGAGATGAGGAAATTTTTGGGAGATGTGGTCTGGTCCAACATTTTTTGTTTTATCCATGCACTACTGGGTTGTGATTCTACATCCAGTGTTTATGGAATTTGGAAGGCAGCATCTCTTCGAAAGATGAACAATAGAAACTTCCTCAAACTGGCAGAAGTGTTTGGCAATGATAGCAGTGCAGAAGAGGTTATTGAAGCTGGGGAGAAGGCTTTAGTGTGTCTGCACAATGGTAATGATGGGGAAAACATCAATCATCTCTGACTGAGGCGCTTTAAGGAAAAGGTTGCAAAAAATCAAAGTATGCTGAGGCCAAATCATTGCCACCAACAAGAGCAGCTACGAAATTCCACAGTCTTCGAGTTTACTTTCAAATTCAGGAATGGAAATGTAGAAACCAGCTAAAACCTGACGAGTGGGGATGGAAACTTTCAAATGGCAAATTACAACCCATCAAGACTGACTTGCCAGCAGGTCCTATAAATTTGTTGGCTATAATTAAGTGTAACTGCAATTCAGGGTGTACTACAGCAAGATGCAGTTGCAAGAAACATGGCACTGACTGTTCAAACTTGTGTGGTAATTGCAAAGGCCTCCACTGCAGCAACTCACCACAGCCAGATCTTGATGATGATGAAGTTACCATTGACTAGTAATTGACAAGAAATGTTCTTTGGTCCGTTCATGAACTTGTTCTGTGGTGGTTATGCAAGAGCCTTGCTCCAACATTCGACCAACTGACCATAAGTACTATTTTGTACCTATTTTTTATAAAATGTCACGAATCAATGTGACAATTGTTGCCTTGAAAAAAGCTACTTAGTCTGTTTTTTGTACCTTTTATATTCATATTTGTATAAAAAATTTAAAAAACATGAAAACAATGGCAGAGGCTAGTAATTTTCTGGTGGTAGTTTATTATTAAAAATATAGCTATCTATCATTACAATTTAAAACACCAAGAAATGTCAAGCTGGCTTGGGGTGAGCCCTGTGTGGGTTTTCATGCAAAAAATATTTTTTATTTCTAATTTAATAAAGGTTTTTTGTCAGGAAAAACGTTTATTTTTGTCAGTAATTGTCAGGAATAATGGACATACGTGTCAGGAAATGTCAGGAATTTTATGTCTCAAAATTTTAATATTGTTAAGTTGGATTTTAAAGATAGCGCCCGTTGACCCCTTTCCGCAAGGTAAACTTTTTTTAATCTGAAAGAGAGATTATTCATGCCCAATATCCAAGTTAAAAACCTTTGTTAGCAATTTGTTTGAGGTTCAGCCACATTTTGACTGGACTAATATGAAGAATATCAATTATTTCCTTTCCTTTAATTTTCTTGATTTTGACTAACTTTAAAGTTCAAATCCCATTGAATGTATTGCATTTTCGTATGCATTAATCCCACTAGCAAAAATAAGCAACCACACGCCACATATTTTTGCTAGTAGATCACTACGACCCCCCCCCCACTCCCAAGAATAAGATAGTTCCTGGGATGATAGTATTATGACCACAGAACAGATACTACACTACCACCCCCCCCCCAAAAAAAAAGAGGAGGTAATGCCTGAGAGGATGGACTCATGACAATAGAACAGATACTACACTAGAACCCCCTGCCCCTCAAAATAGGTAATGCCTGGGAGGATGGTCTCATGACAACAGAACAGATAAACTACCGCTCCCTCTGAATTTAGTATTGAAAAGTACAATTAATAGAAGTAGTAGTATAGGTTCGGCTTCAGACAAACAGAAACCAAATCTCCATTAGTAAAAATATGAATCCACATCCTCTCCCCATTTATTGCTAAAATAGCAACTTGTGTTCAACTAATCATATGCAATTTCATTTTCCAGTCAAACTCGATCAAAACGTCAGGGGTCCTTAGTCCCAATACTTCATGTTTCATATGATATATTGGACTGATTATAGCCACTAGTAGGAACGAATCCTGAGAGACTGCTTGGATTTCCCAGCGAATCTCCCTAGCTATCATCCGAGGCAACACCATGTCTATTATTATGTAATCCCGCAATGTCTAAGACTTCGACCGTTCGTGTGTATTTCTTGTTTCTACGTGGACATACAGATTGTTTTATTTTTATTTTTTATTTTTTACTTTGATTCACTCCAAACAAGGCACATTGCCACTGAGATGTAAGGGGCTACTTTGAATTAGGAGCCAGATTTATAGGGGCATCGTAAGTAGAGAGTTATACAGTAAGATGTTTGTTCACATTACGTTTAAATTTCTGCATGTTGGTACAGTCTGGGAAACAGTGAGCAAGGTGGGAATTCCACAAGTACGAGGAAAAAGGTTATATGAGTAGGAAGCCTTCCAGCATTTGAGGACCTTTACAGTGAAGAAGTGGGATTTTGCTGATTGCCAGGTCGGTCGGGGTATTTATGTAGACTCATGTCAGCAAGTTCGTCAGAGCACATTCCATTAAAGTACTTGTAAAACAAGCACAGGGACACAACATTGTGGTGATAGGACAGGGGCTGGAGCTTGGTAGATAGTGTGTGACCAATTAGATTAGATGCTCTTCTATGGACCTTGTCCAAGAGGGAGAGGTTAGTAGTTTGTGTACCTACCTAGTCTTTATTAGTTTATATTTTTGACTATTGATTGATCGTTTATTGAAAAAAGAGAGTAAAAGAAAAATGTTTTAAATGAATCGTTTCCAATATGCATTATTTTGGTATTAAATAACCCAAAAGGGTTGATATACTGGCAGAATGCAAACTAAACCAAATTTTTTATTATTATTCCTAGAAAGCTCATTTATATCCCCCCCCCCCAGCTCCTCCCATTTAAAAAAAACATTTTAGAAAAGCATAAATTGAAACAGGATTATCTCGTTCTTTGTTTTATAAGATTTACAATTGAGGAGCCATAAAATCTGAACCATTCTTGAAGATTGGCCAGTAACCAGCCCAGAGGGAAAATAATGTCCACATAAGAATTAATTAGTACTTTGTTTTATGCGCCAGGGAACCCAATGGAGTTGGCTCATAACTATAATTGGAAGATGGCAATATTAGAGAAAATAACAAAAGATTAAGTTTGCAGAGAAAGGGAAAACCCAGAGACTATTTTTTTTTTCTAACAATAAGATTCAGATGTTTCGTTTGAGGAGACAAACTGATCTAGTTCAGCCTTTAACATAAAACTAAGGTCAAAATGATGAAAGATCAATAATGAATTTTTGCTTTCTTGCTTTTCTTGGGGATGAGGCATCCTACCGGATGCCAGAAATTCACCCATTATTTCAGCGACTCTCTTGCACTTTCTTCACTGGGTATATTTACTAAATAGCTTTTTTAAGTTCATTTTAATGAGCCCTGTGGCTCCTATGATTACTGAAATGGTTGAAATCTTCCTACGGTTCCAGTTTTTGTTCATGTCGTACATAAGAATGTGGCATTTAGTTTTTTTCTCCTTCTCAGCTCTGTTTAGGCCAGCATTATTAGGGACAGACTTCAACTTAGGTTTTGGGTTTTTTTACTAAAGAGCCACCACTTATCAAGGCCCAAAGGCCACTCAAAGAGGTGGACGATGAGACAACACTGATGATTGGTAACGATGGTGTGAATTGGGCAGAATATGATTATTTTAGAAGATGGCTCAACAAGATTTACATGTTTTTGGGGAGTTTTTTTTAATGGAAATCGCTTTAGACAAGGCATGAAATCACTTGATGTAAGGAGCTAACGAGAACGAAATATGATTGTCGCAAAGACAGGAGATGCCTATTGGCCTTAGTCTTGAAAAGACCAAGGCTATAGGTAGGACGAAAACAGCCAGCAAGAAGAGAGTTCCACAATCCTGCAGTTCTTGGAAATGAACGACTGGAATAGGAAGCTGTATTACAATGAGGTATCAAAACAGTGAATTGATGGAGACTACTAGACCAACGAGTCAAACAAGCTGGAACAAAGAAGCAGGGAATAGATCAGACAATTCTGAAAAACACATGCCATTTATAGAAAAGACTAAGACTAAGACTAGCAACATCACGTCTGTGAGAGAAAGGGTGCAGAGAAGAAGAAAGGGTGTGGCCAATCAAATTACATATGTTTTTGCACCTTATCAAGAACCCTCAAATGGGACAGAGATTCAACAACCCAAATATGACAACAGTGTTTTCCTAAGTACAAAGCTGTAGGGATTGCATAGTTTTAGTCGATGGTACATGACTTATTTCCAACAGTTATTTCTGCTATATGTTCCCAGAACTTGCTGCAACACTGATGTTCATATTGTGTGAAAACAGATTACAACTCATGACTATCAATTGTCATGGCAACCTGGTCATACACAGTACCTTCCTTTGGCTTTAAAGTAACCAACAGTAACAAACATACAAAGAACATTACTGCCATCTTTTTTTTTAATAGCCTAACCTCAGTTACACATCACTAACTTATACAAGTATTGCTCGAAAATCCGTTTTGTCTCTAATGTCATAAAATTAATAAAATAAATGTTATATTTTCTTTTTATATAATGCCTTGATAATATTTAATATTCCACAGTCCAATAAAACATTTCATGTTGAATTTTTTTGTTGATGTTTTCTTTGAAACCGAAAAATAAACGAACATTTTAAATGTATCTTCTATACAAAGCAATTATAAAGTTTTGTATGACAAAGAGATCATTATATATACTAGCAAATATACGCTCCCTCCGGTCGCATATTTTTGATACGCTGCCGCGTCAGAAATGACGCTAGTATGTTATTTGGGTAGAGCTTTTTATCACTACAATTAATTTAAATGATATATTGCACATGATAAGTAACATCATTAATAAAAAGATAACTTAAGTTCGCATTATTTTGGTTTGTAGCAACCGTAAACGGTTTTTGCATTAAAAATAAATGTAAAGAAAATTAAAAAATTTAAATAAAAATTGAATGTAGTATTTATTATAGTGTAGTAGTAACGAATGAAAGTTAATAAGAGAAGGAAAAGAAGAAATAATTGTTACCTTATATACGATTCTAAAAACAGTAAAAGGTGTCTCCCCCCCCCCCCCCACCACCACCACCACCACCAAGGTATCGTCTGCTCGCATTTCTTTACACACAATCGTTTTGCGACAAATACAGGTCAGAATATAATAAGTAATATTTTATGTCTTTCAAAGTGGGAAAAAGGTGTACGTAAATTAAAATCAACAATTAAAAAAACAAAATACCGACGGGGTCAAAGTTAGCGCGGGTCCTAAAGTGAAAACTAAATTCGTTATAAGGTGTGTGTGTGTTTTTAAATAGTAATTTTTAAATCAATTATTATTTTAATCAAGCAATTTGATTCAGTGAATTTAATAGCTAATAATTACGAAAATAAACAAACTTAGAACCGTTCAAAAAAAAATAAGAGGAAAATTATCACGTGAATGCCAGCGTTGTTGTTTACATTTTAAATAACGCGCCGTATTAACGCTGGCTGTTTAATCAGTTGCACCATATTGAATTAACGGAGGGGGGGGGGATGGGAATCACTGATTAAACAGCCACTGATTAAATTCGTCATAGTTATATTAACTACGTAATGCATTTCATGTATGTATGTATCTGTCTGTCTAAATTATAATTTATAAGTAAGATTATTAGCGTGCAAAATAGCTTACATACATGTGGAAATCTGAAGCAAACAATCATGAGTGTATATTTGTGAATATTAATTTATTAGAACTTGAAAAGCAATTGATTATGTAACTTGAGAAATGCGCATAGTGTTTCCGGCGGTTTTTCTAGTAGTATATAATGAAGTTGGCGGACTTAGTAAATAACCATGCTACTCTGATGGAGTTTCGGCTTCAGACAGACAGATACATAGACTCCATTATTAATATATATATATGTATATATATTACTAGGTATTCACCCGGCATTGCTCATGTTAAGATATATTACTGGTTGGTAGATTTCCTAGGAAAAAAATTATTTTTGCCTTGAAAAATAAGTTAAAAATAATATTTGCAATACGAAGTAATAAAAAAAGCTGTTTGTGCTGTGGTGTTTTAAAGAAGTAATTTTATAAATAAAAAGTAATTTCTAGATTTTAAATGTTTTTTATCTGTTCAAGAGACGATGCTATTTTGTCAACTTTTTGAAGTTATATTTCAAGAAATTTGAAATTAAAAAAAAAAAACTTATTGACGGTGCATTTCTTACATACAGCTGTAAAACGGCCACATATGATTTTAACGAATTAAAACTAATTCGTGTTATTTAATTATTTTAAATCTTAAAAATACTGAGAAAAATATTTAAATGTTTAAACTATTTTTTTAAATACATTCTTCAGAGAGTTATTCTTTGTTTAATTTTATTGTTTTATGAAATGAGAAATATCTATTTTGAAAACATTAATTTCGTTTCCTTACATTCTAATATATTTGTTATTTTATGGACCTAACTGATAATTGCACCTAGTAACCTATGATGGAATCGAAGGAAAATTCCAATGATGTCTTTAGATTCTGTGAAAAAATTTAACCCTTATTGAAACTTATTTGAATGCTCTGTTAATATACTGATTTCTATAACACACATACAAACATTGACTTATATATAGAGATTTTTTTCATTAAATGAGATTATTGATTAAAATAAAAGATTCCCAAGGAGGCTTACAACATAAATACATTTAGACAAGTCATTTCTGAACAGAATGTACCACATTTAGCCAATCTTGCTTTATATGCAGAAGATACAGGCATACATGCATATAAAAGAGCAGTAAATGGCACACAGTAAAGTCATGTAAATTTATGTTATTTTTACAAGAGCCATGACCCTATCGATCTGCCCAGCAAACGAACGATTATAAGCAACATATATTAACATGAAATCTATGTCTGGCTGTGCATGTAAGCGTGAAACAAACCATTAGGCAATACGTACATACATATGGTGCATACAACACACAGATACATACACGCGGAACTGGCTGATCCAAAAGAATTCTATCCAACTTTTACGTACACTTGCAATGTGAATTTATTCAAGTCACTCTGCGCGATTCTAGAAGAGTCATTATTTGCAACTAGCTGGCCTTGCCTGCTCGCGGGGCAATTTAATTCATATTCACTACTTGAAATTATTGAAACAAAACTCGTCAATATGAAAAAAAAAAAAACTAATCAATGAGATAAAGTTAATCGATAAACAAAAGACAAAATTAAATTTTTTAAATTAAAAATAGAAATCACCAAATTAAATAGAAAAAAAAATTCAAAGTTTTTTTCTTTCAATGAAAAATCAATCAAGCACCTGAGATGTTATTTTTATTTTAGTCTTTTTTCCAACCACATAATTAAAAAAAATTAAATTTGCATAAGTAATTATTCTTTCCTGTCTTTTTATTATTATCAGTTATTAAGATTAAGCCTCCCTGTCTTTTTTTCATAAAATTAAATTTGCATATGTGATAATTATTTCCTTTCATTATTATCAGTTATTATTAAGATTAAGCTTCCCTTTCGTTTTCATAAAACATAAATTTGTATACTGATAGTTCTTTCGTTTCCTTTTTTTATAATTAGTTATCATCAAGATTAAACCTCTCTTTCTTTATTCATAAAAAATTTAATCTGCATATGTGATTATTGAAGCAAGCCGGACACATTCACTCTTTTTATTATAGAGATTAGTCGTTCAATAGGAAGTATTGTTAACAGAGTTTTGGTGAAGGATCTTAAGTGATACAACCAAATGCCTTCAGTTAGAATTGCAGTTTCGTTTAAATGAACAAAAATAGAGGATAACGAACGATTTTTTTTTCAAAGAGATCTTCAACTGCAATCATTGGTCATGATTCTACACTAAACAGATCAGTCGGGTTGTATAAGAAATTTAAAAAGGCAGGAAATAAAATAATGTAAAAATGAAATGTTTAAAAACGAATAAAAGAATAAAAAAATTAGCCCAAAGTAACATTTTCGTTCTATTTTTCACATTTCGATATCTCATGGCAGCTTTCTGGCTTTTAGTGGATCTGTTAAATAAATCAATACGCGTAATGTAATTATTGTACAAGTTAGTGATATGTGTGTGACTGTAGTGCGGCTTTTCTTACTAAAGTAATACGAGTACAAAAAGGGAAAAGGCTGTTCTGTTTACTATATTTTTATGCAACAATGTAATAAAAATAATAACAATGATGATAATGATAAAAATTAATTTTACTTTTTAAAGACTTAACCTACAATTTTTTTAAGGAAAGAGTCTATCAAGCATGTGTACACCGTGTGATGTATGGAAGTGAAACCTGGCCAGTGAGGGTTGAGGACATGCGTTGCATGGAGAGAAATGATATGAGAATCATATGATGGATGCATAATGTAAGTCTTAAAGACAAACTTAGATCTGATGACCTCAGAGGAAGATTATATTTGGACAGTATAGATAGGTGTGTGCTGAACAGGAGACTTTGACGGTATGACCACGTTGAAAGAATGGATGAGAGTTCTTGGGTTAATAGATGTAGAACAGTTGAGATAACAACGGTCAGTTCACAGGGGAAGACCAAGGAAAAAATGGAAGGAAGTGAGAAAAATGGACCTGCAAGAAAGAGGGATAAATAAAGACCTGACCAGGGATAGGTTATTTTGGAAGTAAATTTCTTAAAGCCGTCCAACACATGCCAGCATGTAAGACGGACACATCTCCCTATACTGTCCAAATCCATTGTATCATTTTCATATCATTTCTCTCTATGCAACACGTGTCCTCAACCCTCACTGGCCAGGTTTCACTTCCATACATCATCACACTGCATACACACACCTGATAGACTCTTCCCTTGGTCGACAGTGGTAACACTCTGCTGGTTAGTAATAGTAGAAGTCCCTTGAAAGTAGTTAATAAATATTTATTAGAAGATATTGCAGATATTTTGTACTTAGACTTTATCAAAGATTTTGATAGTGTATTTCATTATTATTTATAACAAAAATTTTAATTGTTATTTCAAGTAATATAATCAATATTGTCAAAGAATATTTTGTCAGACAAAACAATGAGAGTAAAAGTTGGTAACAATTGCTCTGAATAACAATATACCGGCCGATGTTCCCAACATAGTAAGACATCATATAGAATAATGTCCTCAACTCGACATGGAAATTCATCCACTTATTCACTCTCATTTAGCATCACTTTCCCTTGTCCAGAGGGGTCAAACGTTTTGTGACATTTTGCAAGCTCCTCACAGTTCAGCTTCCAAACACAAACAATATAACCTGCTATTGAGAGAGTATTATTACCAATTTTCGAAATAGGCATTCACGTGCACTACCGAGAATTCAATAAATTATTTCTTTTAATAAATTTCATACTTGGAAATAGTTGCAACGTTCATGTAAGACCTACTTCTCATGCATTATCTCCTCCTTTAGGCAGAAAAATGCGTTCATTGCCTGTCACCTGAATAGCTCTTATCCGTGGGTGAATACTGATGGAACAGAGCAGACTATTTTGGAGCGAAATAGACTTAATAGTTCATGACACTGTACATTGACTTTTATGCGCACTATTCCAGTCTTTTCTTTTTACCTATTTTATTTGCATTATTACCACTCAGACTAAAGGTTAGTATATAAAGAAACACACCGCTTTTCCATTGGTCTGTCAAGCTTTGGTTTGAAATATCATTTTCATTGAATAACGTACACATTGAATGGACACATCTTTAAAAAAAATTGTTTATTTTTCTCATTTGAACTGATGTGCAGAAGAGAAAGGTTTGAGAAACCAGTGTTGACATGTATTTAAGCTAGTATGTATATATATAAAAAAATGCAAAAGTTTTTTCCCTTTATTACTCCTATATAACAATCAAAACAGGTTACTGTTATTTAAACCAATAATACAGTATAATAGTTTGAAATACTATATATATAGTACAGATGAACGATTAACAAGCAGTTCTTTGAATGCCTAATTTGCATAATTATCTTTTAAACAGTTCATAATAATTAATGTTTGGTGTTATTAATTTGTAATTTTATTGTCCTATTTTTACTATATATATATATATATATATATATATATATACACAATAATTCTGTTAGTATCAACAGTAACTAATTAAAGTGATTTTATAAAAATAAAATGGATAAATTACGAAAAACTTTTATTAAATTAAACTAACATCACATGCAACGAGGCATAAGCGAGAAGAGAAAAGGGAGGGAGAATGTGGCTGACTCGCTTGACTAGCCAGCTTGCTTTCTCTCTCGTTAGCGATGCCTATTTTCTTTATGGTTTTTAAATTCAATGATGGGTTTTAATCCGTAGGCAAAATGTTTCGAATTTATGTTTAAATGTTCTTTTGCAGACTTTTGGGGGCCTTACTTGATTTTCAACAAGTTGCCATCAGGCAAATTGATTTCTTTCTTTTGATTTCATTACGATCTTAAACCAAACCAAAATTTGAAATAAACATTTTGCATTTATTCATCTAAATAGATAAAATTTATTTATCTTTTAAGATAAATAAATTTTATCTATTTAGATGAATAAATGCAAAATGTTTATTTCAAATTTTGGTTTCAAGTATTTCAAGTAGCAAACTTTGCAAAGTGATAGAGATCTGGCAAAGCCAGCGAATATATATATATATATATGTAAAAATAAAAATGGAATAAAGGATAAGCTAATCAACAACTAGCAAAATAAAACTCAAAAACACATATTGAATAGCTCTACCAAAATATTTCAATTGTAAAATACAATCATCATCAGTCGGTAGCAGAACTTTAATTAAAAACAGAAAAGTTTACAAATTTATACAAAGAACGCAATTTGCAAAAAAAATAGTCACGTGTAATAAACAGTAGAAAGAAAGAAAGAAATGTTAAAAAAGAAAAAAAAAAAAGAAAAAGAAAGAAAAAAATCAACAGTTAGCGTATAAACGCCGATTGGAAACGCTGTAAGTTAATACAGTGGGGAAGAAAGATTAGTAGTAATTTAAAATGAATGACAAGGAATTATTTTTGCTAGTTGTTGATTTGCTTATCTTTTATTCCATTTTTATTTTTACATTTTGTCTGAAACATTGTTTCTTTTATTCCTCATATATATATATATATATATATATATATATATATATATATATATATATATATATATATAAAGCAAGACAGATACTTTAGTATTAATATAAAAATTATATTTCTAATTACTATTGTAATTAGTTTCCATATATAAAAAAAACAATACTGATCCAGGAAAGGAAGGGGGAAAAAAAAACAGGAGCATCCAACACTAGAAAACTAGAGTGTGTCTGCAACATCCCACAGTGCTATGAAATACACAACTAATGGATCACTGACAAACTTGGCGCCAAATCTATAAGTAGCACATTTATTTTAAGAAAGAGAATCAAATGGCAAAAAGAGGTTATAGATTGAGATAACAAGAAAAACAAATAGATCAATAAGTGAGTTCTTATAGATAGTCGGTTGAAAAGAAACCCGACTCCCAATTCAAACTCCTGCCAAAAATTGACGTATTGGATCAAATAGGATTTGAACTCTGTGTAGCTAATTTCAGAGGCCATTATAGTATCTATTAGAGTAATCATGCACCCCTTGGTAAAGGATTTAGTTTTTTTGTTTCGTTTTATGGCATATCAACCCTTTTCGGGTTATTTAATGCCGAATCCAGTCATTTTGGTAAAACTTTATGCTTCAAGTTCTTTATATCTTCAAATATTTATTCATGGTGTTTGCTTTGGTTGTTTTGTAGAGGAAATTGTTTTTGTTTTTGGCACTGCAGAACATGATTGAGTTTTGCAAAGGGAATGGAAAAAAAACAATAACATTAATGTCAGGAAGCTGGTATCTTCAGACAGCATGATCTGGTAGCACCAGCCTTGGTGAAGGGAAAGTTAGTAACTATTTTATTCAAGAATCTTTTGACTAGTATCTGTTCTCATACTACATTTCATATTTTCTGTCCTTAATCAGTGCAGGAGAAATCCTTCTAGACTGAGACAATTTTTATTTTTGTCTTTAATCCAGAGTTACCCTCTTCTGGAGAGCTGAATTTTCCCCACATTAAAAACCGACTTTTTGTCTCTGTCCTCGTGGGGTGGGGTGGGGTAGGGGGGAATAAATAATAATCAGCGATGTTAAAAAAAGACTGAAAATTTAAGTTAGATCTTCAGACTAACATTCTTACAGCTGTTCTGAAACATTATTTTAACCATTACAGAATCACATTATTGCTATTTTGTTATGTCATCAACAGTTGTTAGTTGTGGAAGGTTGGGGAAAACAAGGAGACAGATGAGTCCATTCAATGTGTGTAAAACTACATGAATTGCACTTCAAATTGCTTCCCTGCCAACCCTATTCTCAAAATCTGGCACCCAGTGCCTACTGGGTATTCGCAGACCTCAAAAGAATGTTCTAGGGAAAGAGATTTGGCTCCAATGAAGAAGTGATATTGGAAACTGAGGAGTATTTTGAGGCCAAAGGTAAATCGTTTTTTTATAAAGACAGTAAATTGTTAGAAGTGGTGGAATCAGTGTATGACTCTAGAAGTCCACCTTCCCAGGCTTCGGTAATCGCCTCAGGCGCCCCTACCGAGAAATGCCGACAGTGCTGTCCAGGCAATTTTTGTTTGGCCAGAGTGTTCTTCCTCTAGAGTGCTGGCTTTTCAAATCCCACTTTCCTGACCTTGTGTCTAATCTTCCCGCTATGAGAGGGGATCAATAAAAACTGCAATAATAATTTTTATTTTTAGCATTGCTTTATTAAATTCAATTTCTTTTTTATTTAATTATTTAAAAATCTTTTCTTTTAAAGTAAATTGTACCATAATTTAAAAACCAAAAAAGTAAATTATTTCACGAAAATAGCATATCAAAAGAGCTCACGGTTAATTTACTTCAAAGTCTGAATCTCTCGCCAATTGCTTTCATTGTTTGCGGTTGGTTAGGTACCCCCCCTCCCTCGAAGGATATCAAAATAAAGGCGCTAAAAAATTAGAATAGAACGAACATTCAAAGTTTTATTATTAAAGTGGAATACCTTGGACGATTCATAATAGTAGATAATGAGACATGAAAGTGAGTTATAAAAAGACAAAGACTAAAAATATCGGAGAGATATAAAAACATGTGCGTCTAGCACAACTTTATTGCTTGGAACAGAACAAAAGAGCATATTATGTGCCAACACATGGGACTTATTCACACATATCACATATGTCACGTGGGTATACATATGGTGTAGTGATCTTCACTACATTGTGGTAATAAGGTTAACAGACTTGTTACTATCTCTCTTGAGTGTACTATTTTCAGTTGATCATTCAACATTTATTCTTCATAAATCTTTCAGGAAATCTTTCATTGTGGTCTCCATTTTAACGAGTAAACTATCACAAATGAATCGTAGAAGTTTTATTTTAACAGTTAACACCTAAAATAAGAGAATGATTGAATCACAAAGTTGACCACCTCCTTATTGAAATAATGGCATAATTCAATGAAACGTGAAATAAGTGATCATCACCAAGAAAATGATGGATTCCTAGAAAGAAAAAAAAACTAAATTAAAAAAAAAAAATGAAACTGAACCGAAAACTGAGGTATGGAAAGAAAAAAAAATGATACCAAAACTACAATTACCCTACCACTCAAATCCGAGTTGGGGTAGGCAAAATTTGAATGGTTGATAGGGTTGGAAAGTAGGGTAAGCAGAAGAAGAAAAGATATAAAGGGCCGATAAAGTGAGGGGGACACCTTGCTCAAGGGTGTCCGAGGCAGTTTAATTAAGATGGTACAGGGTTGTATGAGTTAAAGAGCCAGTAAATGTTTTTTCTCCAGGAATCAATCTGTGGCAGATTGGGTCTAAAAATATAGGTTTCCAGGAGACAAAAGGGGAACCACCCAAAATTACAAGCCCAAATTTAATTTTCATAATCTTCTCTATATAAAGTTAGATATGTGTATATATTTGTATGTACAGGATTCACTCCTAAACAAATTAATCAATCGTTATAATTTTGGAACACAGCTGCTAGTCATAATGTAGGCTATATTTAGTTTAATTTAGTTTTATGCAAAGGGGATAAAAAGGGGTAGAAGCCCTTTTTAAAAATTCAGATACCTCCAATTTTTGTGAAATTTTAACAATATTAGATATCATTAAATATTTCCCAAATTTCAGTTTCTTTGGAGTATTTCAAAGGGTCTTAGGGCATAATATAGGCACAATCTCCTATTTACAAATTCAAATATTTCAGATTTGCATTAATTTAATCCATAGTCATTAGACACTAATTAAGCAAGATTTCCTGAATTACAATTTCTTCTTAAGACCCCTTTAGCTTAAACCTGAAATTCTAGACATTTTCTAGAATCAAAATATTTGTAATAGATTTTAATCAAAATTAGAATACGAATTCTAGACATAAGGTTTAGTATCATTATATCTTGATTTTAATTTTTGTAAGATAGCATAAAAGTGGTGAAAAATTGTTTT
This sequence comes from Sepiola atlantica, assembly GCA_963556195.1. Classification (NCBI taxonomy): domain Eukaryota; kingdom Metazoa; phylum Mollusca; class Cephalopoda; order Sepiida; family Sepiolidae; genus Sepiola; species Sepiola atlantica. Next base: position 88,004,031 of record OY744516.1, read on the forward strand.
GTTGAGTGAATTAATTTTACTTACCCTGGGACGGGTATACTTCTAGTGAATAAATAAAATCTTGACACTATTTTCTCCGCTTTGTTCCTTTTCATGCACTGCTTATTTGTGCCCTCTTATTTTTTCTCATTCATTTTCATTACTAAAACTATTGTTTGTTCTTTATTGTATTTTTATTTGATAGACATCACTTCATCAAGGGCCAACCTGACATTGGCCAAACTGGCACCCTGGTCAGACTGACACTGATCATTGTCATTACTAGTCTGACCCTGCTAACTAAAAACTTGCAATGGCTTATCTTTTTCAGTACTGGTATTTGTGGAGCGCATAGGATTTTCACTCTGAAGCTTTTTGGAATTTCTTTCGTCTTTGTTTGATACTCATGAATCGATGCCAACATGATTCTACTTTTCTGACTGGGTAAAACAGTTGTTTGGATAAACATAGTGGAGCATAGAGAAAACTAATACAAATGTAAAGGCTACTTAAGTTTAATGACCTTAACAAACAAGGAGGAGGAAGAAGAGGAGATGACAATGATTATGATGATGGGAAGGCAGGCAAAAATGAGACATGCATTAGCAAATAGGGCATATGGATAGAACCCAAGAAAACAACAGAAGGAAATACACAGAAATAACTGTTGATCAGACAGATGCATGTTATTAACATACGGGAATGTTAAGCCACCAACTAAGTGTAAACAATACTTCATATTGCAATTAAGCTATTAATATATTTATTAGCATAATACTTGTAAAAAGTAACAGGTTTAATACACATAGATTGACACTTCTGTGAAGGGTCAAAGTATATTATTTGAACCATTGAAAATCACAGTCATTTTGATAAAATAAATACAAAGAAAAAAAAACATTAAAAAGTATATATGCATGTTTTTATTATATAAACAATTTGGCTTACACTACTGCAGTTGCGTTTCCAGCGATTAATGCTTCATCGGAGCTCAAAAATAATAATGAAAAAATAAGTTCGGACAATGGGTAGATAGGAAAACCAACCGAAAATCAGAAACAAAAGCAAACACAAAAAACAACAACAGCACAGCGAATTGTAAGTCATGCCTTCAAATCTATGTCTGAATAAATTTTTTCCACCTGGTCAGTATTAGCATGATTAATCCTAGAAAAGGTTGATCTCCTTGCGGTTCTTATTTCCTTTTCACCCTCATTTTATTTATTTTCTTTTTTACATTTCTTATTAATGTTCTCCACAATCAAAAATGAAAGTGTCATTTTCTCTCTTACGAATAGAGAGATTTATAAATGATTAAGTAATGTTAAGATTACTTTATTATTATTAATAAGGATTAACTAAAGTACAATTGTTTTTTAAATAAATTTAACTTGATGATTTGAACAGATTGGTAAACAAAAAAGATTTTGAAAGGTTAAAATGTGTTTTTTTCATTCTGAAACAGCAGGCTCAAAAACCTCATGTCACAACCGATCACAGGTGAAGTTGCTAACAGACAAACAAATGCTAAGTAAAAATATAACCTTCTTAGTAGAGATAAAAAAATATGAAGTCACTTTTATCCAATATGAAATATCTAACTAAAAAAAAAGATGTTTCCTAACAAATAAAAAGATTTGTGCTCAAATTGTATGATAACCTCAAATGGAAATGCATACATTTTATATAAATAAAATTGCCAAGTAAAAAAAGTACATTTCTATTTCTTATAGTGATATCATGACGTTTGTCAACAACGTTTCTACAGTCAAAGATATTCTTACTTTTATTTATTTATTTATTTTAACAGCAGGAAACTACTTTCTAGTGATGTTCTGGAGTCGGTACGGTCACCATAGAACGTTTCAGTTTTTAAAATCTTAAAGCCTTCTGCTTTAGCTCATATCACTTAGGCTCACACAATCGAGATGAACCATCTTATTGAATAGGCATCAATTCAGCACTTTGAAGATAAATGTTAACAGAATTCAAAAGTAGGAGAGATTGATTCATTCTCGGTTTAGCTATAAAAACAGATATACAAATAAAATGGCTGCATGCAAGGAATTTGTTTCTTTTTATTGGTTTTGCCAAGATATTTTTTCTCAAAATAGCTCACAAATAAATCCTATATAGTTTCTGAGAAAAAGAATCCTCTGCTCTATAATAAAGAGCAATGTGTATTTATATATATATATATATAAATATATTTGTCCCGTCACACAAAAGTTAATGAGTACAAAACTGTCCACCGAAAAAAGGGGAAACGCAAATCTATTTCAATAATGTTTTTGTTTTTTTTCCTTTCTGGAAAAAAAACGTATACATCAGTCTAGATTTATAAGCTTTTATCTTTAATTTTTTTTTTTTAAGTTTCCAGTTTGGAATGTGTTCTTTTTTCATTTCTTTATGCAAGTGACAATTGTTCTCTTTCATTCTTAATGTGTTTGATATTTTTAACCTTTCATCCGATGTCATTTTGTTTATGTCTCACTCTAATAAAAAAAAAGTCAACAGTAAATGTTTTTCTTTAGGTCATCAGAAATTATAATTTATATATGAAAAATTAAATTACTGACGTAATTCTCTAATTTTATATGAAGATTAGTGCGAACGCTGACAAAGCATATTTTTTCAGTCATTTTTGACGGAGAGTGTACAGATAAAATAAAATATGAATGCCATTAGATATTCACATTTCTTAATAAACTCAATAATACAAACATTTCACAATCCTTATATTATTAGTTGTCTTCAATACAATTCAAGAACTTTAAAAAGCCTGATGATATTGTGAGGTATTGCCAGGGTACCCTGGCAATGATGCTTTCTTTACCATCAAACCATAATTGATCCCAAGAACATCACACAATAATTGGAAAGAATGCAGATTTTTTCTTAAAGCAGTTGCTGTAGGAATTTAGGCCCTTGTTTTACTTTAGGGTAAAACAAAATTAAGGTATGGGAGAAAATAGGATAAATATTTACTTTACGGTCCTAAATCGGTAAAATTGGTGCCCTTCATAAACCAACCATTTAGATTGGGGGATCAGTTTCCGGGCCATTCTAGCTTTTTAGGGAAGTTAATCAATTTATTTTCACCACTAGCCCTAGTGGTAATAAAAATGTTTAGAATTGCATTCTTAATGTTGTTTTTACTTGTTTGTTCCAATGAAAAGTTGTTTTCCTTTAACTAGTCAAAAGAAAATGTTTTCAGTTCCATTTAAAAACAAAATCTGTTTTTGTAAATAAAAATAAATTGTTAGAAAAAAAAAAAATCTAAAAATAAATTGGGATAAGTTATCTCCCTTATTTTGCCACCCTAAAGTAAAAAAGTTTTTTACCCCGCCTAATAAACCGGTATTGTCCGGGCCTTTGGTCTGGATTTACGCCGGTCTATTGGGAGTTGCCAGTCCTGTGCAGCTCTAGGAGGTGCACCCTCCCAGGCTTTGCCTCCCCTCTTTTAGGAAGAGTAAGTTTATTGCAATTTTTAAATGGCCAGAGTGCTCACCTCTCAAGCGCTGGTTTATCTAATCCCACTTTCCCGACCTTGTGTCACATCTTACCTTGTGGGAGGTAGATAAATAAAAAAATAAAAAAAATTTTTTTTTTAATTAAAAAAAGGGACCGGAATTCATTACTCATTGGAATACCCGTTCCAAGATGGGTTCATAATAGTGCGACACTTGGCAACTTTAATAAATGCAAAAGACCAGACCCCAAAATATGTGAAAGCAATGAATAGCTGCACAGCTTCCAATTTACGATGATCCCCTTAATTTTCACCCTAATTCTCAGTAGTGCCTTATGTCTCCAGTGACAACTTGCCTTGTTTGGGGTGAACCCAGTTAAAAAAAAAAAAAACATTACGTTGAAGTTATGAGCTTAGAAAATTTATAATTTTGTGGAGTTAAGATAATCTTAATCCTTTTAGGCGCTGAATGTCCATGGACGGTGCTCGACTGAACTGAAATCTCTAGTTGCGCCATGTAAAACATTCACAGTAAAAACTTCTTTTTCTACCACAAAAAATAAAAGAAAAGAAATTTTATTTTTCCCTCCATGTGCCTAGTGTCAGGCGAAATTTCCATAAACAGAGCTTCTTCGCAAAGACTTCCTGTCTGTGGAACACATGACCATGGGATAGAGATGGGCGGTTTTACCGAAAAACCGCGGTTTTTCGGTTTCGTCTCCATACCGAATACCGAATCGGTTTTTTTTTTTTAAACCGTAACCGTTCGGTATTGTGTTTTTGCTACAGTAAGCCACCATATACAAGGAAACACAGTTGAAAAGATTTTTCGATTTGAATAAAATTGAATATTACCAAAAAATGTTATATTAGTAAGAGGACAGATTGAACAAATATATGATAATAGGTATCCCAAACCGGGCTGATTTGCTAGCGAAATATGTAAAAAAAAGTGAAATTCCATACAATTTCAACTTGCGGTATCTCGTTAATTTTTTGGATTATTTTGATAAAATTTGGATGTAAACAAAATTTAATCTTTTCTCTTTATAAAGATATAATTCTTTTTCTTGTCTCATTAATATTTTTTTTCCCAGACAATTTTAAATTACTATTTTCAGTGATGGACGCTTTTTTTTTTTTTTTTGAAAAAAATCGATGTCTTTTTCAAATTTGTTGCGCGCGCTCGCGCATGTTACTATGCATATAAAAATAGTCCCATCTAAAAGAAAAAAGGACGCTCTTTAATTTGGTGGGCGTAACATAGGGTTTTATGTCGAATTTTATAAAAGAAATCCAAGTTAAAAACTTTAGTGTATAAAATCACAAAGAAATTCAATGTAAAAAATGTCAAAAATGTACACCTTTGTAGAGAAATATACCGTCTTTAATAATCTGTTGGTGTCATATTAATACACCCATAACTCAGGACGCGCAACGTATAAAACTGGAGGTAGGTCCGCGCAAATGACAAAATCTTCAATGATCTATAACCGCCGCGCATCAAAAATTCGAAAACGTCAACAAAACAATTGCTGCTGATGGATATTTCAAAGATCTTAGGCGACTTTAATTTTTTTGTTTTTTTTGCATGAAGTCTTTTATTGTTTGTTTAAAATGATAAATTGAAGAATATATTTGTTAGTTGAACTTTGTGCGTCAATTTAAAACGGGTGGTATTTTTTTTATCACATGTGCGTAAATATAATTAATAAAACGAAAATAACTTCCGAGTTAAAAACGGGTGGTATTTAAATATTTTTAAGCGCTTTTAAATTAAATAACAGGAAATGAAAGATATTTTTTAATAATAATAATAATAACAGCTGTTTATTAAAACGAAGAAGCTGCAGACACGGCGGTCATGTCTGTAATGTTATTCATTAGAGACACGGCCGACGTATACACAAAATAAAACTCATTCAAATTTAGAGACACCGCCAGTATTTATTTAGCGTATTTTAATAAGTTTTAAAACCGCTATCTGGAATGTAACTCTTCAAAATTGATTTCTGATTCACACCTAAACTGAAGAAGTGCCGAATAATTTCTTCTTCATAACATTAACAGTTGTCACCATCAAGCGGTTTCGTGTAATATATCCCTATTTACCGGCACACGGCAGGATTTATTCAGTTTATTTTAACACGTTTTGATAAAATCAATATAAAGTACGTTCTTGAATTAAATAATAACATTGCAGAAATAATACGACGCGTATCATTAACGGTATCATTATTCGATAAATTATGTTTTTGTGACATTTATTCTATTGACACAGCTGGTTTGAACCAAAAACAACCCTTTAAAATCAGTTAAAATACAAATAAACTTATCCATGTAGGTAGATGAATAACTTGCCTTTGCTAACATTTATTTGTTACACATTTTGTTTTTTCATCCTTTTTTTCGTTCTGTTCAGTGTAGTAAATGATTCCCCCCCCCCCCCCACAAAAAAAAAATTAGAGAAACGGATATTTTATTAGCACATGTTCGTAAAAAGAATTTACCGAGCGCGTATCATTAACAGTATTGTTATTAACTTTGGTAAATTATTATTTTTTAAATTTAGATACTTTAGCTGCCAAAGGATCAAATGAGTTGACTAATGAAGATATTCTTCAGCTCCAGAATTACTTAACGCAGAAGAATCCCAAGTTTAGCATGATGGTCATATGGATAACTCAACTTCTGTCGTCCAATTACGATGAAAAGCATCTGTCCTCAACATTAAAAAAACTGGTAATAGAGAATCGGATAAAACGAAAAAACAAGACACAAAGACCTCAGGAACTGCAGCAGTTTTTGACTTCACCTTTCCATGAGCGAGTTACCCTATCTTCCCAGGTCAAATCTCCAGACGAATCCAATGATTCAGCCACTATTGAACACCCACCTGCTTCAAAAATTAAGGCACTGGAAGAATCGGTCAAAAAATATCAGAATAAGCTGTCCGATATGAGAACTGCATTTCGATTATTAACAGCAAAATATGAAACTGTTTCTAAACAAAAACCATCTCTGCTAAATCAGAATGTTCATGTTAAGAACGTGATTGCCAGATTGCGCATGGAAGTCTCCAAACAATCCATTGACAGGCAGAAAAAGTTGACAAAGAGTAAATTGTATAAAAGAATTTATATGTTGAAACAAATGAACAAGAAGAGACTGAGTGAAAATAATGAGCTTAAAAAACAAGTCAACTCCTTGAAAGGTAAAGCTGAAAAGGTATCACTTCAGAAAACAACAAGTCTTTTGAAAAGGAAGTGTAAGAAGTTGAGGAACGAGAAGACTTCCAGAGATGAAGAAGCTATTCAGCAGATATTAGAAAAAAACAAAGAGGTTAGAGCAACTAAGGACAGTTGGTGCAACCGCTTTAATAATGTTAGGATGACCGTTATAGGCCTGCAGGTAGCAGGTATTTCTGCATCAAAATGTTCACAAGTAATTGAAATTTTTTGAAGAAAAGCTGGATGATCTTCCCTCAATATCCACATCAGCAAATATCAGTGATGAATCTCATTTCATCACTAAGCTTCATGCTGCAAAGATGATCCTGCAGTCACCAAGTGTCACACTCCATACAGATGGGACTAGTCGGCAGAAGAACTGTAGGGGAACAATTATAAGATGTTCCGTCAGTTAAGATAAAAATATTTTAGCTTATTTCAAATTTTTTAAGTTTTAAGCTTTACAATAAGTATTTGCCTAAAAAAAAAATGACTTTTTATTCCTTTTATATAACAAATTTTAAATTTTTGTTGTTGTCGGCCCTTTTTTGGCAAGTTAAAAACTGAATAAATTTACCAAAGTTAAAATAGATCTATGTTTTAACGTGTTAACTGTTGAAAAGGTATCAGAACTTTGATTACAACAGTCAACACCTTAAAACTTATGATTCATATGGAGAATGATTCAGTCACAAAATTATTGAAACAGTGGCATAATTCAACTAAACGTTGAATAATAACTAATCATCACACAAGAGAATGAATAGCTTCCATAGTAAAAAATTTTTTTTCAAAAAAACCGAAAAACCGAACCGTAAACCGAGGTTTTAAGGGAAAAAAACCGAAACTGATACCGAAACCAAAATTTCAAAACCGCCCAACTCTACCATGGGACTGCTTCCTCACAGTTTACAACTTGGTCGTCTTCAGAGCCAATGTCAACAGATTCCTATCTAGAACCGTTCCCACGAGTAGATTATAGAATAAAACAAAATATAGATTGACTATACAATCTAAGGAATAATTTTGAATCAAAATACAAAATAAACTTAAAATATGAGGATATCAACCTAAGACAAAAGTTGGGTATTCTTAATTGGGACTATGTTGTTCTCCACCTTTTCTGGATAAAGGCTGAAGATGTCTTCTTTATTCTTTTTGAAAGTCTTCATGAAAGACAATGATTTTAACTTAAAATATATTTCAGTAACGGATATCTATTTCCTTAACTCAGATTTGCTTCCAGTTGAACCACATCACAGTGGAGTCTAAGCAGCCCTATTTCTCCAGACCATAACACATCACTTAATAAGTTTCAGGCCTATCATATAGATGGCGCCACTAATAAAAAATTCTACGATTTTTTTATAAAGTACTTACCTTCAAATGGCATGAAAAAGTTATATTGGAAACTGAGGCAAATTTTAAGGCCAAAGACAAATAGTTCTACAAAAAAAGGCATTGAATTGTTAGTGAAGCATTGGAATCAGTGCATTACCCTAAAATGAGACTATTGAGTAATATGTTACATGACAATCCCTCTTCACTAAAATCTAGCAGCAACTAAAATCCAACTTCAAATCTTTCCTATGCCACATATTTAAGCCAATCAATAGGAGCCCAGTTGATTCAAGTCTATACCCTATTAACCACACCTAATAAACAATTTTACCAGGCAAATCATATCTTCACTTAACTTTAAAAGGTATATTACTGCAAAGTAAAATTCAATAAAAATTATAGTAACTAGCAAATTTCTGGTTTAGGTATGCTACCCCCACCCCACCCCAAAGGAGGAGGAAATGTCTGGAAGGATGGTTTCATGACAAAATAACAGATACTACACTACACCCCATCCCCCAAAATAGAAGGTAATGCCTGGAAGGACGGTATCATGATGGACGAACATACACTCATAAGGAGGAGGTAGTTTTGAAGAGGAGGATCTCATAACAGAACAGATACTATACTATAGTACCCCCTTCCACTGAATTGAGCATTGAAAGATAGTATATTAGTCGGAAATAGTAAACTGAATTTGAATGTTTAAAGATAATACAATAGTACATTAATAGAAGTAACAGTATAGTTTCAGCTTCATACAGATACCAAATCTCCATTAGTAATAAGTTTATAAAACTAAATAATTTGAACTCGATGCTTCTGAAACATAGACATCTCAAAAATCTACTTGTAAAAAACAAATTCAAAATTACCAAGAAGGTTTATACTTGACTAATCAATATTGTTGCACTGTACAAAGGTATGGGTCAGTTAACCATTTAGTGAGTATATTTTCCTCTTTGAGAAATTTTAAGAGAATGCCTTGAAATTTGGAATGGCAACAATCAAAATCCATTATATCAGTGATTGGATGGAGTTGTTTTGACAGATGTCAAAAATAGAACGAGGTCAGTAAAAATAATTATGAAAATGCAAAGATGTGCAGGATAAATGAACTGAAGATATCAGACTTGATGTGATGTCCAAGGAAGGAGAGAGAGAGAGAGAGAGAGAGAGAGAGAGAGAGAGAGAGAGAGAGAGAGAGATAGAAAACACCAAAATTCAAATGATACAGGGAGATAACAATCCTCTTCTCTTGATTGCACCAACTATAAAAAAAAATAAAAATAAAACCTTGCATTCACAGCGATACGGAAGAATGTCTACTAGGGCAGAATTCAACACAAGGTCCGTTTATAATGTGGGGAAAATCCAGCTCTCCAAAACAGGAGCAGTCTGAATTAGGACAAAAATAAAAATTTCCTCTGTCGAGAAGGATTTCTCCTTTTCTGAACAAGGACAGAAAAGATCAAGTGTAGTATCAGAACAGATACTACATTTTGCTCCTAGCAAAAAGTGTAAGGACTATAATTCTGAATTTGATCTGCCATCACCAACCAATGCCTAGGTTGGTGCAAATCACAATGAATGGCCCAGGAGTGTTATGTTTGTTGTTTTTACAGATTGATATGATTTCTTAGCGTGCAAGGCCACTAAGACTGCATTCCACATAGTAGCTTTTTGTCATTGATATTATCACATGATCTCAGAAACCAACCTGATTAAGTGTGCCATTTCTGGAGGCAAATGAGTTCACCACATCCTATGCCGATTGGCAGCTTAGTCCTCGCCATACTTGAGCCATTCCCGTGTCCAGCGATGAACGTCAAAAATGCAGGGGCCAGCCACCAGCTCCATGTCTGTCTTCACTGTTCCTATCCAAGTCTTCAGTTGGCCGCCTCTGCGCTTCTTCCAGCTGGCGGGTGCGAGTGGGACTACCAACTTGCGGATGCATTCTTCCTCGACAAAGTCTTCTTTTAAGAAGAGTCTCTGTAATGCTGGTGGTGTTGCATCTTACACAGATGGTGCTGTTTGTGATGTTGTCTGTCAGACAGGTGTATAAGATGTGCCGAAGGCATTAATGGATTTGCTATTACCTTTACTAGCAAACATTAAGGGAGCATATTTTTGCTAGCTGTTAAGATGCATATTACATAATAAATTTTAACCTGAGTGAATAATAGCATTGTGAACTAATTTTTAACAGCAGGGTTTTCAAAAACAAAATATTGAAATTCTCTGTAGTAAATAGAAGGTAAACAGATACTACACTACTCCATGAAAAGAGACTACAATAATAGATTTGATAATAAATCAGTTATTTTTTTTGTTTCATTCATTAAAAAAATAAGGGTACTGGTACAGCTTTTGAACCAGACAAAACCGACATTTTATCCAGCATCTTCCAGCCGTTTATGTAAACAGCCGGAAGATGCTGAAGCGTTTAGCCAATCAGAAGGCTCGAGAAGCAGATGACAACTTTACTTGTAAATTGATTAAATCATAAAATCCTTGGCAGGCAAGCGATAATTGAAGGAAGGTGATTAAACTGAACATGAATTTCACCAGACAAAAAACAAACTGTTTTTTTTTTTACCCTAACCCAGTCTGTTTTTGTCCGGTTCAAAAGCTGTACCAGTCCACAAAAAAATTTTTTTTTTTGGTAACTATCTGGTAAAAAAAAAAAAAAATGATTTTATTGATTTTCTTCGTCAAACAATAAATTGTCATAAAAAATTAATATACGGTTTTGATTTTGATGCCTGTTCGTTTTGATTCAGCTTTTCCCGGCTGTTTACATATTTATGTATCGCCAAAAGTCGGTTTTATCTGGTTCAAAAACTGTATCAGTACCAAATTAAGCAGTAGGAACAGATACTACACTTTGATCTTAGCAAAAAGGCTGCATAGTGAATAAAAGAAAGCATTTGCAACAGCTTCGAAACACCATCAGTTGAACGAAAAATAGTAAAAATTCTGTGGAGTAAGGGTACATTCATTTCTGGAATGTGGTATTTTGGTGACTGAAACTAGTTTAGAGAATAGACCAAGAGGACAACAGCCGACCCACATATCTCCCATTCACCCAATTTCGGCCTTGTGCCACATTTTATTTTATAAAGAAAATTTACTATACTGTGAACTGTTTTTATAAAATTTTAAAGATAAATAAAAACACTAGGGGTGACTATTCGTAGTTTTAATACCCAGTTTAATATAAAGAGATGTAATTTCTTAGATTATTGTTATAAATACACATCTAGCATAGATAGGTACTTTAGGTAGTCTTATATAGGAGATGTACAAACATCACATAGCAAAAAGAAGATTGTAAATGCTATGAAGCAACTGTCAGTTTTTATGATTCTCTTTCCAAACAAAATAAAAATTCTAAAACGAATAAAGCTCAACAAAAAGCAACATTTAATTCTATTTTAATGAGATCTGGTGAGAAACTTTTAAATCAATTTCATTCTAAAAAAAAAATCAAAACTCGTTGTATTGAACCCAATTTGTATTTTTGCCTTTCACAGATACAAAATAAATCACATTTATATTTGAGCTAGAAGATTACCCGTCCCATGATGGGTAAAATTAATTCCCCAACCGAACAGTTTTGCATCACTTTTATGTCCCCTTACGAAGATTAAAATCAAGATATAATTATACTAAACTTTATGTCTTAGAATCTTTATTCCAATGTTGATTAAAATCCATTATATGATTTTTATTCTAGAAAATGTCTAAAATTTAAGGCTTAACTTAAGGTGTAAAGAAGAAATTGAAATTCAGACAATTTTGCTTAATTGGTGTCTAATGATTATATGAAAAATGCAAATCAGAAATATTTGAATTTTCAAAATAGGATGTTGTGCCCATATTATGCTACCTAAAAAACATTTAAAATACTCCAAAGAAACTAAAATTTGAGGAATATTTATTAATTGATGTCTAATACCCATTGTTAAAATTTCACAAAAATCAGAGGTATCTGCATTTTCACAATAGGCTTCTACCACCTTTTTTAGTTTCTTTGCATCAAACTAAATTAAACTAAATATAGCTCACATTACGACCACTTATGCCTACACAATTCATAATAATCGGTTCATTAATTTAGAAGTTAATCCTGTACATACAAATGTATAAACATATATAAATTCCTAACTTTATATAAATAAAGAAAATAAATTTTTTAAAAAACCTCAAAGCAGTATTTATTTCTGTAAAGTTTTATCTGCAAATGAGTAAAAATAAAAAATTAAGAAAAAGCAAATTTATAAAATGTTGACAAATACCTTTAAGTGGAGAAAAAAAAAAAAATTATAAAAATGCAAAGCAAAATATTATTTTAGAAGACGGGGAGGGGTAGTGAGACTTTTGTGCTTAAAAGAAGCAACAAACAGGGAATCATACTACTACTAAGCTCTATTAGTTCACAATGTTATTATTCACTCAGGTTAAAATTTATTATGTAATATGCATCTTAACAGCTAGTAAAAATATGCTCCCTCAATGTTTGCTAGTAAAGGTAATAGCAAATCCATTAATGCCTTCGGCACATCTTATGCACCTGTCTGACAGACAAAATCACAAACAGCACCATCTGTGTAAGATGCAACACCACCAGCATTACAGAGACTCTTCTTAAAAGAAGACTTTGTCGAGGAAGAATGCATCCGCAAGTTGGTAGTCCCACTCGCACCCGCCAGCTGGAAGAAGCGCAGAGGCGGCCAACTGAAGACTTGGATAGGAACAGTGAAGACAGACATGGAGCTGGTGGCTGGCCCCTGCGTTTTTGACGTTCATCGCTGGACCCGAGAATGGCTCAAGTATGGCGAGGACTAAGCTGCCAATCGGCATAGGATGTGGTGAACTCATTTGCCTCCAGAAATGGCACACTTAATCAGGTTGGTTTCTGAGATCATGTGATAATATCAATGACAAAAAGCTACTATGTGGAATGCAGTCTTAGTGGCCTTGCACGCTAAGAAATCATATCAATCTGTAAAAACAACAAACATAACACTCCTGGGCCATTCATTGTGATTTGCACCAACCTAGGCATTGGTTGGTGATGGCAGATCAAATTCAGAATTATAGTCTTTATTCTGTTGAGGTAAATACTGAAACAAAAAACATATAGACAATTTATAGAATGTGGAAATATGTTGGGTTGCTAGAAGGAGTTGTGAAAATAAAATGAAAATATATAGGTAATTTAAACATCATTATGCAAATTTGTATACTGCATATACATATTTCTACCAAATGAATATGGTCGAATGAATTGACTGAAATAAGAATAATAGCTTTAATGTGTTTGCATCTTTATTTCTACTTGTCTGTTGCCTTGCTTATCCACTATTCCATGAGCTAATTTTCCATACTGCATATAAACAATTTTTTTATAAAATTATATACACTAGTGGGACCTCATGAGATTAATTTTTTGAAAAGTTCAAATACTCTGAAATTTATGAATTTTAGATGGTAGTTAAAACATTTGTAATTAAAGTAACTTGAATAAAAATTAGTTGTTGCCTGCTTCTTGTTTACATAAAATAAAAGAAAGCTGTATAATACTACTACTATAGTGTCGAGTTTGAGTGAATTACTTCCCTTTGATTTAGTGTATGGGTATTGGCAGTATTATGGTCGTACTATTAATATATAGATGATCAATATATACAAGTGATAGCTAAATTCCTGAATTTTGATTGGCTAACATTTTTTGAGGAATAATATGATTTATGTATATTCATGTAAAAGTATTTATCATTTCCACTTTTGCTATCTATAAGTAAATAAATTTAATTCTCAACCATCTACTTGGATATATATATATATATATATATATATATATATATATATATCATTAAGTTTATATCCAAATATATAGCTGAGAATGAAAAATGACGTAATGGTTTGTATTAAGGAAAAAAATGTATGTACATTTTTAAATTATGAAGCCGCATTTTTTCTTTATTTTTAAATCAATATGATAAATTAAATTTTAAACAAATTTTAGCAAATTAAGAACGGTTAGATTCAAACATATTTATGGATATTTTTTTTTTTTTTCTCAAGGTTGATGTGAACTCAAATTGCCAGAAGGAAATGGATTTATCCTGATTCAATTGTTGTGTAATCGATTTTCTTTTAAGTATTCGATAGTCTATAATCTTTTTGAGAGGGAGGGATAAGGGGGGGGGGAAGGTTTTTTAATTCCTCTATTCTCGACTGAATTTTAAATTTCAACAATTTATTAATAACATGATTATTTGGTTGTCATCTGTTTGACAAAATATTAAAAAAATAAATACAGCAAATAAACCTTCATAGCATGAACCCATCCAGGAACGGATATTCTTTTTCGGTGCTTCTCCATGATTACACCCATATGAAATACATACTTTCATTAAAAAATATTAGTGTACACCAAAATTTAAGGAAAATTACTAAGTATATGTTTAATAATAAAAAAAAAGGATTAACTTATTAATATTAGTGTTTTTTTTTTTCTGGTTTGACATCATTTTAAATCTCTATTTATGAAAAGAGGAGTTAAGCAGTAATGAAATTTATAATGATAATAATAATGGCAACAAAATTCTGGCTACGGATAAAAGTAAAATTTGTAAATAAAAACAAAGCCACTGCATTAATTTCCGTAAATTTTGTTGAATGTTCTTTTTCATTACAAGTAAGTACTTCATAAAGGTTTATTTTGTTTTGAACAGCAATATTTTATATGGGTGTAACGATGGAGAAACATCTCTTTTTGTGTGCAGGAAAGGGGTTGTAGGGAAGCAAAGATCAGCCTTCACGTGATTCCAGAGTTAATTTTGTACTCTGTCAAGGCAGGATAGAGTGCTTGGAGCAGCACCTCCATAGATGTGGCAGCGGTATTCCATCTTCGGACATATTTGACTCTTATATATAGGTAGAGGATTGCATCAGGGGGGCATGTACTTTCTAGAGCGGTAGAATGATCCAACCATTTATCCAATTACCTTAGCAACAAATTGGATGTAAGTCTTCCATTTTAGATCTGGAGTAAAGTCAGTCCTAAGAGTTTATCAAAATAAGGGTCTTCTTCAAGGATAGAGTAATTTATTTCGACTGGGGCAAAACAAGGATCCGAGCATTGGTGGTGAAAGGAGAGAAGCTTGGTTTTAGGCGTTTCAAGTAACAAGCCACTTTTTCCCCTAGTGCACTACATGCTCATGGTCTGAAGGGAGAGAATCAGTGAGATCTTGATCACCAGTGCTTTTCTAGTAATTATATACGGAACAGTACTTCGGTTTCGGATCAGAGTATCTAGGCACTCTAAGATCAAAGCGTCACTACGGCTCATTGTCCAGAATCATAATGGCGTATGTTTCTTTTATTTGGTATCCAAATATCATATCTGTTTCTCTCGTCTGCTTAGTTCCTTTAATAGAACTCCAATGACAAAATAAATTAGATCAAGAATTCTTAGCATTACCATACGATGTAGAATGTTCAACCAACAACACTGCCAGTAGTAGTAGTAGTAGTAAACCTTCCCAGATGTTATGCAGATTTGAACTACAAGTGTTATGATTTTGTTTTATAGACTTTTCAAACAATTTCTAACTCTTCTCCTCCCCTCAACACACACGTCAATACGGAACTGAAATACTCCTTTCTTGAAAAACTAAGTTTTTAAATCGATACAAGACGAAAAAATAGGTTACTGCTAATTTTTAATTAATATAATGATGTAATTATGAATAGGAAAAAAATATTTTTTTTAAATAAAATTTCTTTCCAATGTTCGATCAAATCAATAAATTTACTTTTATTTGTTTAAACGGTCTTTAAGATGAAAAAATGTGGCAGATGTGATGAGCTTGAACATAGATCAAGCAGTGGAAGACTTGCCATAAAACGACCTGTCTTTGCCTGACGTCTAGTTTGGGTCAAAATCATAGGTTACTAGTGAGGATCGAAATCATGACCTAGGAGAAACAGAACGGCTGGTTATTGCACTGCAATAAGTAAATTCACCTCAATAAGAAAAAAATAAACCCACAAATTATCTCTGTTCTCATTGGTTAAAAAGAATTAACTGAAATTATTTCATGTATTAAATCTGCTGACTTGAAACGAGGATCCGTTCTTGACAATCAGTCCAGCAGAAACTGAGCCATTTCAGTGGCCTTTTATCTGTCAGGTTATGGTATTAGTCCTGAGTAGTTCTTAGGTCCACCCTCCCAGGCCTTGCCACCCCTCTTTGGGGTGGAGTTTATTGCTAATTGCCTGAGGTGCCCTGACCGGGGAATGTCGATGGGGCTGCCCAGGCTACTTTTAGGAGGCCAGAGTGTCCCTTCTTTAGGAGCGTTGGCTTGATTCTCCCCACCTTCCGGCCTTGTGCCACATCTTCATACGGTGGGCAGGAAGTTAATACCAAGTGGTGAAGAAAGAAGCAGAAAGGAGAGAAGTGAGAGAAAACATCCAATGATTGTGAGCCACATTATTTTATTGAGTGTGGCAACAAGTTTATTATTGTTTTCATATTAATCCGGTGAAATTGAACTTTAATGATTATTTAACGATTTTGTTGAAGTGCCCTGATAGAGTTTTCAACTCTTTTTCGAAAAGATAGATGAAATTCGTTTTATAAATACAAAACAGAAAGCATCAGTAAGTATAACTAAAAGTTAAATAAATTAAACTGAATTACCAGTAATACCACTTTTTGTGGTATTCACCCAGCGTTGCGCATTCTGCCTTCCACTGAAAGTGAAAGTTTATGGGGAATGCAAATTCACATGCAGTCCCCAATTGGGGGAGATGATATACAGCACCTAGTATTTCCAAATGGTCACCCATTTTGTACTGGCCAGGCTTAATGTCACTTAACTTGGGTGATCTAACGGGAACTGGTGGGTCAACGTAATTATGCCGTCAGTTAAAATAAATTTAATAGATTGCATTAAAAAAAAAAAGCCATGTCAGGAGATGGTTTACATATTCACTGACCATGACTCACAAAAGCTAAACACCCATCGATTACTTGTGTACGGCTATCATACATCATATCATCAACTTCACATATTACCAAATGTATTCCTTGTTCCATTGATAATAGTTTGTTCTGTATTAGATAATAAGTTATGCCTTAATTGTCGGTGCTATTGTTTTTGAGTAGTTTGTGTCTAAATGGATAAGAATTGTAGAAAACAACTTCTCTTTTGTACAAAAGAAGAGAATTACTTAGATACAGGGCTCTGCGAGGCATCTATTTACTTGCCTTCCCACGAGGGCAGAATTAGACACAATGCCATTTTTTTATGTAAGGAAAATGGAGCTTTCTTCAAAAAGGGGCATTCTGGATTGAAAAAAAAAAACTTAAATTGCCTCAGTCTAGAAGGATTTTTTCTTTACTTACCGAGGACAGAAAAGATGAAGTGTTGTATTAGAACAGATACATGTTGTTCCTAACTAAAAGACTCTGTGGAATGTCAGAGGAAATTCAATATTTTAGAAATCCAAGTCAGTGAAAATTATTCTACTCAGACTTAACAAAAAAAGAAAAAAAAAGAAGTGATACATGATGGAAAATGCAAACAATTAAAATGCTTGTGTCATTGTCTTTTTTTTTTTCCTGGGGCATTTTTGATCATGTATTACTTTAAAAAATTAAAAAGTTTAAGTATATTTTTAATTGAATTGAAATGAAAAAAATAAATAAGTAAATAAAAGATAAACAAATTCACAGAAGCTTGAAAAACATGCCCGCCCGCCCTCTTTAAAATCAAAATGCTAAAAATATTAGTATATATATTCTTTTGCCTTTGTTATTTTTTATATTTCAGGAGTTCGAGTTGAAGTGGAGTTTTTGGACTACAGACTCCACAGACCTGGTTTGATGTATTCATGATCCCAATCATAGACCCACCCACTCTTCAAAACAAGCATAAGAGTCTTTACAGTAAACCGAAAATAACTTTAAATTCTAACTTTATTAACACTTATCCTAGAGTGGCCCTTCTGCCTTGATAAGTGGTGACACATTAGAAAAACAAAAATAATAATACATCCATATGATGTTTTTAATCAGAGTGTTAATTCCCAACTTTTCTGATAAAGATTAGAGTGTGGAATCTGCATCCCGTGAAAAGTGCTACACAACCAAAAAATGTTGATATACATATTTGCGCATATATAAATAAGCTTCTGTTTTTTTATATACTATATCTAACGATAGAAAATATGGAGGTCATATGTGAAGAAGTAGAAGAAAGACTCAAGATAACAGAACTACGTAGGTAGTTACTGTAAGCAAGCACCTCAAGAATCTAACATACCCCATCAGTTATATTAAAGGAATGGTACAGCAGGCCTGGCAGAAACCCTAGCTATTGATCTAACCTACCTGACAAACGTAACTGTGTAATGGACAGAGATACAATAGAATAGGTAACTTTATGTAAGAAGATAAGCAAATAGCATTTTTTGGCATAAATATAGACAATAAATAGAAACTTTTTAAAGTTTTGACAGGCAAGAGACACACTTGACATAAGACGTGTTTTCTCAGATCATGAATGCTTAGGGATATGTTGCCGTGGCAACGCGACTGCTGGTATGCGTATATAACTGACATGGCAAATATTTATGTGGGTTGGGCTTGTGATCTTGAGGGTGACGGGTGGGAACACTGCCATCACATTCAACATTATACTTTTGAGATAGAAGCTAAAACGAAGAGTCTCTTTAGAAAGAAGATGTCGAACAAGTAGGGTCAGGAGAGGAAGAGAGGGGAAATTTGTTGGCATGTTGCCATGGGAAATGGGCATATTTTGTCTCAGAGAATGCATGCATGTGCATGTACGTATATCTTAACATTTGTCGCAAATTCAGTAGAAAAACTGGATCATCCAGAAAGCAAATATTTCAGCTAACCCCACCCCAATCCCCAATATCCTAATCTGACCAGCGAACTTTGCTCTAAATTTTCACATTGTTGTGAAGTGGTTTGTGTGAATGATAAGACACGAATATGAAGAAATAAATGGATGAAACTAATTCTATGTAGATCAATAATAATAAATGATTTATTAACAATTTACAACTGGAAGAATTACTATGAAATAAGGAGGTTTTAATTGTTTGTCGCGAAGCCGATGGCGGTAAGCATCCTCCATTGAATTTTCTTGTTACATTGTCATCTGGTCAAAATGCAGGGGCAGATAATCCAGGCCGGTAAATCATACTTCAAAACGTCTCTTGGCAAGGAAGATAACTTTAGGGTACAAAAAAGTTTTCTCCCTTTAAATAGAAAAATATTTAAAAGTATCATTAGGTGGCTTATGTATCCACCTAGCACATATCGTGACCACCAATTCCTGAACAGTGCGTAAGAAGAGATTTCATCTAATGGGTTTGCGGCACCAGTCATAGGAACTGAGAAACAAATTTTGTTTTTATCCCCAAAAGACGCATACGACATTACGACAGTATTCAGGAGTGACTCAACTCTCCGAAAACATCTTGTCCAAGTCAAACCTCCTACAGAAAACATCATGAACAAAAACTGTGTGTATGTTACTCCATGTAAGTGTGGAAAATAGACAAAGTTGAGACATGCTGCTAGAAGAACATCAGAAAGCCATAATACATAGAAATATTGAAAAGTCGGGTATGGCTGACCACATATGGAGTTAATATGGGATGAAGTAAAAATTATAGACAGAAGAATTGAGACGTCTTAAAGAAGCAGCACATAGGTTAGCCGACAATGGCATCCTAAGTAGACCTAGTAATAATTTAATACAATATGGAAACCGTTAATTATAAATAATAGATTAGAACACCATAAAAAAATATTTTTTAACGGTGTGTGTATGTATATATATATATATATATATATATATATATGTATATATAAACTTAAAGAAAGAGGCAAAATGCCTTCAAAAACCATGTGTTAGATGCAGATATTTTATTAAAATCAAAATCAAAAATCAAAACATTTTTTTTTTTCATCTTGACTTTTTTATCTAATATTTTGCTTGATATAACAAGCCTCGACAGAGCTTTAGACAAATAAAAGGTATTAACCATATTTTTTTTTTCTGTAATAATCCTTCCTGGTCTTCTAGAAGTGACGTCTGATGTTGTGTGGACTAACGGTGTAAATGTCTCTTAAATTGAACTTAAATCGCGCATGGTCGCTGGTAGGTATAAATTTGGGAAAGTTCATTTTTTTAAGCATCTTTAGAATTTTAAACTTAAAGAAAGAGGCAAAATGCCTTCAAAAACCATGTTAGATATATATATATATTGATTTGTTGGATTTTAATGACCAAGAAAAAACATCAGTCCACAATCATAATTTTTAAATCTTTTTTTTTTGGCGAATGCTTATATTTTTTTTTCTGTTTCAAACCCATAAACAAAAATATAGTCTTTAGTTTTCACTGGCTGCTCATCAGAGATTTTTATTTAATAATAAAAAATAAGTACACTGTACCAAAGCAAAACGGAAGAAAGATGATAAAAAACGCCATTCAAAAACACACAAAAACTCACATTAAAGAAGATGACATAATGTGGGATGATTTTCAAGCTGCCATTTTGGAATATCTATAAGTAATAAGACTCTACATCAAAAACAAGAATAGGGATTTAACGGTCCTAAAATTTATACTACAATTGTTTGTATGGATCCATGGCTCAAGGGATAAAAGTGCTAAGGTAATAATCAGTTTTCTGGAGGGGGAAGGTTCAATTCTCAGTATGGGCGATACTAAGAATACAATTAAGAATTGCTTAAGACTTCTAACCGGTCATGGCTGATTGGACGAAAACAAGCTGCTCCCATCGATTAAATAAAGGGTTCCGTTCAAAATTACGTACAGATTCCTGGTCTTAGTGGAAGTCTGTGCTTTCAGAGCACTCTGGTTTACTTTATGGACAAATATAAGTGATACAATATGGGCTTTTAAAAGATTCATAGAATAAGTTTTTTCATCACTAAGTCTTACATGACCGGTCTGGGTCGCTCTTGTTCTGACAGGTCAAGTGTACAGGTTAGACAGCTTGTCTGGCTGCTGTTTCCGACTGACAGGACAGGAGCCCAAACTCTTTGGTAGCACTATGAATGGCTGCTCCATCATCAGTTGTATAATACCGTGGGTAGCTATGCATGCCATGTCGCGCATGGAAAAGGACCCTACAGTTATCCCCGGTGGGCTTTCCCGAGGTCACAACCCCCATGGACCAATGGACTGGTTGTGTGAGCTTATTGGCACCTAACATGAACCCACTTTGTCCACCCCACTCTATCAAAAACAAATATGACATTGCAAAATAAAAAAATCATGCCTAAACTAGACACCCAACAAAAAACATCTTCGTCTCTGCCCTTGAGGCTCGCATTCACTAATATCCGGGGACTTAGAACCAACATCAACGACATAGAAACTTTTCTTCTGACAAACACCCCGGATATCCTAGCACTAAGTGAAACGAACCTTCAATCCTCAACCTCCTCTCACTACTTTTACATGACTGACTACCTCTCTCTCTACCGTAAAGACTGACAAACATATGCATGGGCTAGGAGTTTATGTTCGGAACACCCTCCCCCTAACTAGAGAACATAGGTTAGAATCAGATGATCAAGCCTACATGTGCTTTAGATTGACTTTACATCACAGCGTTAGTTACTTATACCGTTCACCTTCGACCCAGGACTGTACCCTGCTAAACTCTGTTTCTGAAAGCATAGATAGAGCACTCTCACTCAGCTCGAATGCCCAATTACATGTATTTGGGGATTTTAATGCACACCACCGTAACTGGCTGGGATTCTCCAGCCTTACTGATGCAGCCGGTAACTCTACATATAATTTCTCCATAGCTCACTCCCTCTCACAGGCTGTCGCTTTCACAACCCGTCTCCCTGATCGAGTAGACCAGCAAGCCTCACTTCTCAACCTGTTCCTGACTTCACTGCCCGAGGCTTGTGTGACTGAAGCTCATAGCCCGCTCGGGAATGCTGATCACGTCGTGGTTATGCTTGCTATCACCCTAAAAACTTGTTCAAAAGCTGATGAGCCGTCACTCAAAACAACGAGATACTTCAAGCAGGCTGATTTTGAGTCCAGAGATCACATCAGCTATGCCCCATGGACTAAAACCTTCTCACTCCCTGCTGATCAGTGTGCAAATGAGTTAACCGAATGGGTCAAAGCAGGCATCGAAGCCTATGTCTCCATGTGAAAATTCTTCAGCAAACCCCACTCTCCTCAATGGTTCACCTCAAAATGTGCAGCTACCATTGCTGAGAGGCAGCAAGCATTCCGAAAGTTTGTCCGCCATAAGTTAACTGTGAATAGACAGAAATTTTTAGAATCAAGAAATAATTGTAAGGCAGTGATAGTTGAAGCTACTGCAAATATCATAACGGTCATCTCTGAACGCATATATCATACACTGGACAAGGCAGGTGAAGCTAGGGCAGTAGCACTTGATATATCCAAGGCCTTTGAAAAGGTATGGCATAAGAGGCTCCTCCAAAAAATTCACTCATATGGTATTACTGGACGAATATTTAATATAATTAAATCCTTCCTAACCAGATCCAGGTTGTACTCTATGGCCGTTCATCTAAGCAAACATGACATACGTGCGGGTGTACCTCAGGGATCCATCCTCGGACCTTTATTGTTCCTGATTTTCATTGCCAAGGCTGCTGCAAAGAAGGTGGGCTCCCTCTATCGTGCTAGTAAACTCCTCACACCTGACATTATCCTGTATCTCTACAAAGCCACCATCCGCTCATGTACTTTCTAAGAAATTAAATAAGTCCGGTTGTTGCAGCTTTGAATGATTTCTTCTTTAAAAGAAACTCAAACGACTCAAAACTTTGATCAAAATAATGTTATAAAAACAAAGTTAAATGAACAAGACATCCAATTACAACAATATCAAAAAAAAATTTTCTACCTCGTTGACAGTTATTTGACCACAATAATAAAAAAAGCAATAATTATATATATATATATATATATATATATATATAAAATCCCTGAAATAGTTTTTATGGCAAACAACAAATGATCCCTACAAAAGCATCAATATTATAGTACTAGTAAGATCAAAATTCTATGTGAAGACCAGCATAAATTTCTGTGAGCAAACTCTTATGGCAATTGCAAAAAAGTGACCGGCTTACAAAATAGGGAGATTTTCCAACGACGGGTTTAGGATTAAGGATATTTTTAAATAACATCTTGAATAGTTTTAAGGTTGAAAGACTTTCCAGACTATATATTTAGAAACGCATGTATATGAAAAGTTACATGTATAACGAAGGACCCCACACTCTTCGCCCCGTGGGTATCGTAGTCGGCCACTCGCGCACAGGTGTTTGATATCCCGGTCGCGGTGCTGAGTAAAACAGATACCTCACTCTGCTCCGGTGTCATTGAACCCCTTGTAACATAGGTGGTCCACTCGTGTCTCTATCGCTGTGCCCACACGTCTAGTTCTTTGCGCAGAAATCTTTCTAGACTGTGAACACCCTCTCTGGCTATGATCGTCTTAGTGGCCAAATAAAAAAAGAAGATGTGTCGAACTCCTCCGGTCGGATGAATGACGATTTCGTGATTCTGTGATGGCAAAGTTACACAGCGGAACAATTCAACAATAGAATAATTCAACAACATCGGTTTCCTTTTGTATCAAATAATTATTAAAAACAATTAAAAGGAAGGATTAATTTTACACTTGAATTTTAGAGTCTATTGTTTTGGTAAATTGTCGTCTGTGTGTGTGAATCACTTTTACGACTGCAAAGCCTTAATTGAGACATAACTTGTCTACTGAACTGGGGGAGGGAGGGGGAATCCTATGGCCCATGCCATCCCAAACGAGAGCGATTGTTCACGCTTGGCCGGCGCTCGTGTCTGAGCTCCGGCTAACACATCCGTCCAAGCCGCGAGCCCCAAATCTAACTGATCGTCCACTCAACACAAAAAACTTTTCTTTTCCCAAAGAGGCATATTGTAACACTCTCTCTTTCTCTCTGTGTCTTTCCTCCTCCCAGAAAGGCATATCATCACACCTTTTCTTTCTCTCTCTCTCTTCCCTTTTTCTGAGTCTTTCTTCATCTCTTGATGGTCTGGGGAGAGGCGGTACAGACGATACGACACGGGTAATTACAATTCTCCGTTTGGGCTGTTTTCTTTCCTGTTATCGTAAAAGACTTATTCTCTTATACTCTCTCTCTATGGGGGCCAGGGTGGGGCGTGTGATGCTGACCACTCTCTTTCTCTGTGTGGGGGCCGGGGAGAGGCGCGTCTCTCCAAGTGACACAGATAACTTGAATTTCTCTATTAAACCTTACCTCTTATCATGACAAAGCCACTATTCGCTTTCTTCTGCTGTTTCCCAAATGTCGACACTATCAGTCCGACATTCCGATCACCCATCCCTTTTCCTGGTAAGCATGAGTCTTTGTGGGGGGATAATTGTAATTGACAGCTAACATGCTTTTTCCCAGACATTTGGCGCTATCTCTCAGCTTCGCCTGGATGGCCGATTTGGGTGGAATATATACTAGTGGTAACTCTCAACCTCATTTCTACGTAGGGTCCTAACCATTGCCAAGATGCATGCCAGTGCGCTCTAAAGTGCAGATCTTTGTCGGTCCTATTGGTCCTGTCACACATGGTTGAATACTTATTCTTTGAGCATGGTTGAAATATTCGAAATCAATGTTTTGAATTTTTTAAATATATACTATTAATATATGAAAGCTCTGATTGATATAAACTATTGATTATTGAGCTTATTTTTAACTGCAGCTTTGAACTATATCCTGGAGGCTTGATAATGTTTTTTTAATTGTTTAAAGAATGTACATGGATTAATCTCTGCCAGGATGACTCTTTAATTGTTTTAGTTCAGTAACTAAAACTTTTCATATATATATATGAATAGATGAAAGGATAAAATAATCGGACGGTATGAAATTAAAATGGAATAAGCGGAAGACCTAAAAACTCAACGTTTAGCCCAAATGTTATATGGGCTTTGTCAAGAGCGAACAAAAAAAATGCTTTTGTCTTTTGTCATTTTTTTTGTTTGCTCTTGACAAAGCCCATATAACATTTGGGCTAAACGTTGAGTTTTTAGGTCTTCCCCTTATTCCATTTTAATTGCATATATATATATATATATCTCAAATAAGTTGAGCATTTTGAGAGAAATTAAATTTAAGATTCAAATTTAGCCAAGTTGCGAGTTCTCTCCCTTTAGGCTATCTCCATCAATGAACCTGACTTTACTGCTACTTTCGACAGTCAGAGACGATCAGTGACCGCGATGTGGAAGTGGGCAGATAACCGTGCACCTGAAGAGCTGCGTAATAGAATGTCCGAATATTGTTGGCTGCGGAAATTCGACCAGAATATGACCAGGAGCTCTACACGTGGATGGACAAGGGTTGGCTCGTGCCATACCCGGAAGAAAGGCTACGACCTCCCAAGGGGTTGATTCTGTTGATGGCCATGTTACAGCGGAATAAAGCAAAGGTGCACCCAGTGATGGACTATCGCAAACTTAATCATGTGGACACATTCACGGCAAACACAGATTTTTGCGCTGCTAACATGCGCGAATGGTGCCAGAAAAGCGCTAACATGTTTCTGCTGGGCCTCAGGAGAGTGTACCTCCAAGTACGAATCCACGAGATGCTGTGGCCATACCAGACTGAAGATCGACGGAAAGAGGTACTATCTGACGCGTCTAGGATTTGGATCAAATGTGGCTCCCCTTGTCATGAAGGCCATCGTCAGCATGGTGCTATCGCAGGAGGAAGCGATGGATTGAGCAACATCAGCTTATATCGATGATATCCTGGTCGACGCAGATGCCCGCGTCTCATGTCAGGGAACATTTGGCTCGGTTTGTACTGGAATGTAAGGACCCGGAGCAGTTGGGGGATGGCACACGCGTGCTGGGATTAATGGTCTGAAGGGAGCGCGGCGTCTTGCGCTGGAAGTGAGGAAACACGGTTCAAGAAGTTCCCGATATCATCACACAACGAAATGTGTTCTCCTTGTGTGGAAGGCTTGTTAGGCACCTCCTGGTGTGTGCATGGCTTTGTGTGGTTTGCAGAATGATTAAGAGGAGAGCCAATTCGATCACAAAAGGCTGGGATGACAAAGTGACCGACTCTCTCCTTCGGAATATGATGTGCAAGACTATTGATGCAGTAAGGCAGAGTGATCCAGCTTGTGGAGACTGGTGCATGAACGTCCGGGAAGTGAATGTGTGGGTCGATTCTAGCTCGCTAGCAACTGGGGTGGAATTGGAAAGACACGAGACAGTGTTGGAGGACGCTTGTTGGCTACAACCTGAGAACGATGCCCAGCATATTAATTTAGCCGAACTGGACGCCGTGTTGAAGGGCATCAACTTGGCTTTGCAGTGGCAGAGCAAGGTATAGCACATAAAGACCGACTCTGCATGTATGTACCACTGGGTGTCGGAAACTCTAACTGAGAAAGCATGAGTTCGCATCAAGGCAGCCAGTGAGATGCTAATTAGGAGACGGTTGAGCACACTCAAGGAGCTGGTGATGGAGTACAAGCTTTCAGTAGACGTAACATTGGTTGCATCGATTCAAAACGTGGTCGACCAACTGACGCGCATGCCACAGTGGTGATTTGACGCAATGAAAAGGAAAAGGGGGCCCGAGCCCCTGATTGGTGCTGTATACACAGATGAACTAGATGTGGCCCGGATCATGGACACTCAGGAGTGCGACGCACGACTTATTTCGCCAGAAGAGTTTGTCCCGCAACGATGAAAGCAACAGTTAAGTCAGCTATACGAACAAGCGTGGAATACCAATCAATAGATCCAGCGCCAGTTCATTGGGAGAAGGGAAAACTGGAGGTGAGCAACAACTGGCAGAGGTTGGGGATGGACATTACACATTACGGTGGTTATCATTTCCTAACTATCACAGATTGTGGCCCGTCACGGTTTTTTGTGTGGAGGCAGTTGGCACGACAGGACTCGGCAAGCGTAATTGGTCAAAAGTTGTCTTTTTGAGCATGGCCCACTGCGGGAGCTACTCACGGATAATGACACAGCCTTTCGCAGCAGGATTTTCGCAGATGAGTGGGGCGTGAACCTGAGATTCCGTTGCGCATATGTCAGCTGGGAATGGAATAGCAGAGCGGTGCCACTGTACCGTAAAACAGATTGCGGCTAAAATACAATAGGCTGTTTACTGGCACAACGTGACCCCAAAAGACGATGACTTACATTTGACAGCACCAGCCAATGCGATCTACCGTTACAAAGTGAGGGTAAAAGGGGTTGATGTGGTGTCACCATCAGCAGGTCCTGAACACGGTCCTGACCAGGTTGGAGACTGCATGTGGGTGAAGTCACCGAAGAATCGCTGCACCACGAGATTTGGCCAAGGTTGAGTAACAGAACTAATTAGTCCAGTCTGTTGTGGTAGATGGAATGCCCAGACATGTGAAGGACCTGTGCCCCCGCTACAGTGTCCTCTCGCTGGAGGAAGATTCTGACAGCGCAGCATCTTCAGAGAGTCTGATAACTGACGACAACACAGAGTCGGATGATTCACCTGAGATGGAAGTAGAAGCCCAGGCCCGCGCCTCTGAAGAAGCCACACTTTTGCAGAGGAGCACCCGGCACAGACGACCGCCGGGTTGTCATCTTTGTTATCATGAGATCACAGGGAAGTGTAGTGAAAGCGCGGAAGGAAACAGTCGTCACACGCAGGTGCGAACCCACGCCCATTAAATTACGGAAAGCGATATCTGCATCACGAGAGGGTTGCATTATACAAATTAGGTCCGGTTAGCGGCAAAGAAGGGTAAATAAAAGGAGGATTTTTTGATCGACGGTGTTAGTTTGGTGGTGAACATCGAGTTGTTCACATGCGTGTCAATAGAGAGGAAAGGAAAGAAAAGAACGATATTTTCAAGGAACGAAGGAACAATTCGGCGTCATTTTATCACACTTGGTGGTTCTTTGATACAATAGAGGTGCGTTCAGTTGGTTTTTAGAAATTGACTTTCAAACTATCTAACACATGCCAGCATCTAAAACAGACATTAAACCGAATACTATGATTATGGGATCTCCCACTCCAATAGTCTCAATTGCAGGCAACAACCTTTGACAACAATACTGAAAACAATATGGCATTTCAATTAAATATACAATAATCTAAAATATCCAACTAATTTTATCTAACATATAAAGATTTTAAAAGTTGGACCTAAATCGCATTTAAGTTGACATATCAACCTTTGATTCTGACTAGCCAATTTTCATTTCTTATTGTTGTACCATGTTATTACACTATAACATATTTTGATACAGTTTATTTAAAAATTGATGTTGTCCCGTCCAGACAACTGGTAATATGGAAACGTTTTTCAATTATAACCGAAAAATTTAAATCAGCAAGGGGAATAACTCATTTTAATTGAAGAATATAAAAAGAGTTGTCTCCCATACAACTGAAGTTTTATTTCTTTTTTCGTCTAAGTCTTTTAAAAAATGTACAAACAACTAAAAACTAAAATGACTTAACTGCATCCTGGGCAGCGCAAATATCTAATTGAAATTTATTATCAATTAGATTTACTAATAAATATATATGTTCTCCAACTACAATTATTTTGTAGTTCTTGAGGAAGACACTGAATGTTTTTGTCAAATGTTTTATGCAATTTTTACACATGATTTCAGTTAGAGGACAGGAAATTTTGAAAAATATGAGATGCAAAGATTTTTCTTTTAAATTAGATATTAAAGATTACAGCCTCATCAGGCTTTAGCAATCTAAAGTACTGCGAGTGTCCCGAACTCTCGGGTGGGTGACACCAGGCAATGTCTCACATCTGCTATCCATGCAGTTTGATCCAACGGGTTGATATCAGTATTGTGGCATGCAATCAAAATACTTCTCACGCACTCACGCAAGGTCTTCCTCGGTCTACCACGCTTCCTAGTGCCTTGGGTATCCATGCGTCTTATTAAGTTGATGCAAGAGGTGGCACACTGTACATGGCCAAACCACCTGAGTCCGCGTTTCATTACTACTTAGTCAAAAGTGTTGCAGTTTTGTATTTGCTAGTTGGTTAATAAAACCATTTAAAACGAAATTGTGGTGTAAAATTTAAAGTTCATCAAATAAATAGCAATAATAACAGACTACGGTTTCACCACTTTTCTCCTGGAAATTAACAATAGGGTAAAAGTACAGAATAGTTAACACTCAATAACTCAAACCAAAACAAAGCACAATTTATATCAAACGCATTAGAAGGAACCTCTCTATCTAGCTGGCCAAGTTTTAACGTTTATAACACTATCTTCTATAAAATCTGTCTTCAACAATCAACTTTTATGGTGGCCACAACATGCCTACAGTTGTTGGCCACCATTAAATATTGACTATCAAGACAGATTTTATAGAAGAAAAAGTGTGACATAAAAAGTGTTATAAATGTTAAAACTTGGCGGGTTAGGTAGAGAATTTCATTCTAATGCATTTGATATAAATTACGTGTTACTATTTTTGGTTTACAAATTATGAGATGCTAACTATTCTTTACTTTTACCAAACCTCAAAGAATTAGAGATCTATTTATCAAAAGTGTAATCTCAAATACGGTACAATTCTATTTAACAATCTTGGAGCCTATACATGTTTATAGATGACCAAAACAAAACTGATTTTTTATAAGACAACTATTGTTATGGAATTAAATATTGTAAAATTTTGTAAATTGTATAAATGGCTGCAAACTTCCAGTTGGAATTGATTCTTACTAGTCAGACCCCATGGAAATTCCACGGCGCGTTCTACATAATCTACTGTTAATAATATTTCTTTTGAAATAATAAATGTCTGCTAGGGTCAATACTAGTAAGAAAAAAAATGACTCATTCTTCCGTAAAAATGATTGTCATTGTCAGCTAAATATTCTTGAAATGAATAAAACCAATGTCTTTTCTTTATTTAATGTTTTAATACTTTATCTATATATGTTTATATGTAACAATTTAATTCTTTTTAAAACAATAAATATTCTGTGTTATTACTGTAAAACAATTGTCAGTTAAATATTCTTTAAATCAATAAAACGAATGTCACTTTTTGAAATGTACAGTTTTAGTCAACGGAACAACATCATTTGATTTTGGAACAATTCATTTTAAAATGGGTAAAGTCAGAATTTTTCACCTTAGCGACATCAGATTAATCACTAATCACCGTCTTTGCTGATCCGACAATCTCGTTTTTTTTTTGTGTGTGAAGGGTGATAATCTACATATGAACCTGAAATGATCATATTGATCAAAAAATCCTAACATAATTAAAATAACATGTAAGACGATGCACTTTTTGGATAGACTTACCAACGTTTATGTTTATAGATTTATTTACCATTGCTGGATTTTTTTTTTCTTTTAAAGATTATCATATTTCTGCTATAGCATAACTCGATTATTGGTAATGCTTTCTTTTCTGTACATTGACTTATGTTTTTGCTTTGGCTTCTAAAATTGTAATTGAATTATATTGCATTATTATATCGATATATGTAACTATGTCTTCTCCTTCAACTTTAACAACTATTTCATTCATTATGAACAGTAATTTACATTAGTAGTCAGAATCGTAATATTAAACAATAAAACCACCAATCTATCTACTTTTGAAATGTTATGGTGTTTTTGGAGTTTGTCTGTTCATACGTAAATAGAAAAATGTGATTGGTTGACAAAAAAAGAATAGGCAAAGTACACATTATTAAGGCAGTAGTTTTACCATGTCAATACTCGAGTTTGAATCTCATGTAAGTTGAAAGAATATTTTTATTTAACTGGATATGTGTTTTATAAATTAAAAAAAATTAACATAATAGCATAAAAAAAAGAAACATTACATGAATATTTTTAAAAAGTAAGTGACCTTTTTTTTTCTTTTTTTGATAATCTGGAAAAACAAGATATAAAGGGTATTAGGCATTAGTTCAAAGTGAATTATTTTTGCTTAAAAACATAATTTCTAATGGTTTTTGCCAATAAAAACAATATGTAAATACATTCATCGTAGTTACTTTCTCTCTCATGCAAATAGTAAGTAGCATTTTTTTCCCACAAAATTTCATATATTTTTCTTCGTATTAGCTATCAAACTGTTAAAGCTAGGTAAAGATGGGAGCTGACATACCCAGGTACTGTACCAACACTAATCAAGTATAAACTAGTATTAGACAAAAAAATATATATATTTGAATAACCAACCTAATTTTATGTCAATGTTTCTCAAAAAGCAGCATTACTCTGCAGATGGTAACAGAATCAAAGTTTGTAAGTGCAGCATTTTGAAATGGATGCAGACAATGCAAGAACAACAACTTGGCATTGGAGATTAAGGAGACATTAACCATAATTCCTCCACCCACACTTCCGTTTTTTACAGCTGCAACTTTTCTCCTCCATCATTAGCACTTCCTTAACGCATTTACCACGAAAGACACACCCTAAGAATCAATATAAAATTACTATGGATGCTTCCTGTTTGAAAAAAAATAAGGAAATAAGACAATCAAATAATCATAAAGAGAAATAGATGGAGTAATGAACAGATTGCTACCTATTTTACAAACTCATAAATCTTTATTAGCTGCAAATACACATAAAAAACAAGTTGTAAAGTTTAAACAATACAGTAACTGCTGAATTTCCAAACCATATGACTACATGCTTCCAACAGAAAATGTATAGATGTATGCAAATGACCAAATGAAATCATGTGACATTTTGGCCATCCATATAAACCAGAAAGAGGGAAGAGTTAGGGTTAGGGTCTCCACTTCTATGGGTTAAAAACAAGTTGTAAAGTTTAAACCATACAGTAACAGCTGAATTTCCAAACCACATTTTTGTATTTCTGCACAAAACCAGGTTGTCATCATTATCACAAAAATGCATGAAAGTTCATAAATTGTATTCCTACCTTGGTCGCTGCCTGTTTTTTTTTTGTATGCGCCCTTTCTGTGATCCTTCTCAAACGAGGAATGCCGCCCTCAAATAAGTTCTTCCATACCTCGAAAAGGACTAAGTCAAGACAAAACTGTTGAAAGACAGCTGAGATTTATTCCACTTTATTTTCGTTCCAAATCACTGATCAGCGTGTGTATGTGGAAGGGGGGGGGGGACAGAAAATGAGAGAGATGCGTAATCACTATTTAATCATATCTTATCAGCGCATTTTAAATTAACTTCCATGAACATAGTTCCTTTCCAAGAACTGTGTCTGTGGAACATAATACCATGGGGTTACTTCCCAGTTGACTACAGCATGATCGTTTTCAAATCCAATGTTAACAAATTCTTGTTGAACCATCTCATTAAGTAATCAATTTCAGCCCAGATCCAACCATAGTCTGCAATCCTCAAGGTGTTTATCTCATCATTCACCTGACATAAACCATTAATCCTTGTCTTTGAGTGATCTCCGATGACTCATTAGTAAAAAAAAATAAAGAAAAAAAATGTTCGCATGTGTAGTGCTTCCAAAAAACTGCAGACTTCTTTCCCTCACTTTCTTTGAGCCATGTGACGTCACATCCGTTTCTATCAATTCCCACAGGCTAGTAATTCTAATTTTGTATTCACCAAGTTGACCCCGACTGAACTTTCCTGTTATTTTCAACTAACCAATTTATATAATAGTGAGTTCACTCGCCCAATATTTCACATCATGGCTGCATGCTTCCAACAGAAAATGTATAGATGTATGCAAATGAAATCATGTGACATATTTTGGCCATCCATATAAAATAGAAAGAGGGGAAGAGTTAGGGAGGAGGGGGATTTTCACTTTTATGTGTTATTCACATGCATAGTAGTATACCCACCCAACCTTACTGTTGCTGGCTTTGGAGTGTACTGAAATAAAATATGGTTATTGAAAGACATCTCTATATAATAATACGCTAAGGCTTTTCATGTTCGTACGTATATTATCACCTTTCACACACATTTAAAAAAAATAAGATCATCAGCAAGGATGGTGATTGGTGATGAATCTGATGCCGCTAAGGTAAACAATTCCGACTTCACCTATTTTTTAAATGAATTGTTTCAAAATCAAATTAAGTCATCCAGTCGACTAAAACAGTAGCTTTTTAAATAAATACATTTCAAAAAGTAATATTCCCTTTATTGATTTGAAGAATATTTAGTTAACAGTTATTTTTACCGTAAGAAAACAGAATACGTATTGTTTTAAAAAGAATTAAATTGTTACAATTTTAAATAAATAAATAAAATAAAACGAATATGTTTTCTTTATTTATTGTAATTATTTTTACGGAAGAAGAAAGTCATTTTTTTTTTTTTCTTTTTAATAGTACTCACCCTGACAGACGTTTATTATTTCAAAAGAAATATTACTATTAACATTAAATTATACAGATTGATGTAGAAAGCACAGTGAAATTTCCCGCTAATTTTTATTAAAAGAAAAACCGATTTTATTTCACCAACAGTGATTAGCTCCGAATAAAATACAACTGCATGATAGTCTTTTTTTCTTTCTTTTCCTTCTGCCAGAAGTCCCATCTTTTTTCTCTTCTCTTTTCCGTTCCATTCAGAGGCCTTTTGGGAACTTACTTTTTTTGTTTTATGTTGTAATTGGCCATATATAAACTAGTGAGTTTTTTTTATTATTCCTATTATGTCTTCTTTGTTTATAGTCGATGCTTTGATCCTTAACGTGGACATGTAGATTATCGCTCCTCCTTATCTTGGATGTACAATTTCTGTGATTATTTATTCAACTGATACGCCTAATAAATATTTATACTTAAGTTTCTTTGGTCAATAATTGTTTTGCCTTGTTCTTGCAGAGGAGTAAACTTCAATGGTATGGCCACGTTTAAGGAATGGATGAAAGTTCTCGGGTTAGTAGATGTAGAACAGTTGAGGTAGCAGGTTCAGTTTACAGGGGAAGGCTAGGAAAACATGGAGGAAGTGATGGAAAAGAGAGATAAATTAAGACCTGGTCAGAGATATGTTAGTTTGGAAATCAATTTCTAGAAGGTGTTCAACACATGCCAGCATGTAAAACAGACATTAAACCAAATATGATAATGAATGCCTGGTGATTCTTATTTTATGAACATTTTAATCATATTGCTTTTGTACTTTATTTCTACTCCGGTCACATATTTTTTGCTAGTATATATAAAATAAGGGTTGTTTGCTAATGAACAACTGATTGTGACAATTACTTGTTAATGTATGCTACTCTCAAAAGGAGGAGGTAATGTCTGAGATGATGGTTTCATTACAACACAACAGATATTACACTACCCTCCCTCTGAATTGAGCATTGAATGATAGTACTTTTGTACGGCCTTATCTGCACCTACAGCAATAACCAGGGCATAAAGAGTCCCTATTGACTTGCCTCCCCACGAGGGCAGAGTTAAACAAAAGGTCGGTTTTTAATCTGGGGAAAATTCAGCTACCAAAAAGAGGGACTGGATTCGGACAAAAAAATTAAAATTGCCTCAGTTTAGAAGGATTTTTCTTTCACTGTCTGAAGATGAAAAGATGAAATGTAGTACTAGAACAAATACTACACTTTGATCCCAACCAAAATAGAGTAACTTAAAGAAACAAAAAGATAGAGAAAGAGAAAAAAAAGAGAAAAAAGAGAAGGAAAGAGAAAAAAAACGAGAAAGAAATAAAGATTTTTAAAGAAGAGAAAGATAAAAAAGAGAAAGGAATGATAAAGAGAGAACGAAGGAAAGATAAAAAAGAGAGAACGAAGGAAAGATAAAAAAAGAGAGAAAGAAGGAAAGATAAAAAAGAGAGAACGAAGGAAAGATAAAAAAGAGAGAACGAAGGAAAGATAAAAAAGAGAGAACGAAGGAAAGATAAAAAAGAAAGAAAGAAGAAAAGATAAAAATGAGAGAAAGAAGTAAAGATAAAAAAGAGAGAAAGAGGGAAAGATAAAAAAGAGAGAAAGAAAGAAGAGATAGAGAAAGAAAGTAGGAAAGAGATAGAGAAAGAAAGTAGGAAAGAGATAGAGAAAGAAAGTAGGAAAGAGATAGAGAAAGAAAGTAGGAAAGAGATAGAGAAAGAAAGAAGGAAAGAGATAGAGAAAGAAAGAAGGAAAGAGATAGAGAAAGAAAGAAGGAAAGAGATAGAGAAAGAAAGAAGGAAAGAGATAGAGAAAGAAAGAAGGAAAGAAGGAAAGAGATAGAAAGAAGGAAAGAGATAGAAAGAAGGAAAGAGATAGAGAAAGAAAGAAAGAGATGATAGAAAAAAGAGATAGATAGATAGAAAAAAGAGATAGATAGAAAAAAGAGATAGATAGAAAAAAGAGATAGATAGATAGAAAAAAGAGATAGATAGATAGATAGATAGATAGAAAAAAGAGATAGATAGATAGATAGATAGAAAAAAGAGATAGATAGATAGATAGAAAAAAGAGATAGATAGATAGATAGATAGAAAAAAGAGATAGATAGATAGATAGAAAAAAGAAAGATATAGATAGATAGAAAAAAGAAAGAGATAGATAGATAGAAAAAAGAAAGAGATAGATAGAAAAAAGAAAGAGATAGATAGAAAAAAGAAAGAGATAGATAGATAGAAAAAAGAAAGACATAGATAGATAGAAAAAAGAAAGACATAGATAGATAGATAGATAGATAGATAGATAGATAGATAGATAGATAGATAGATAGATAGATAGAAAAATAAAAGAAATAGATAGAAAAAAAGAAAGAGAAAGAGATAGATAAAAAAGAAAGAGAAAGAGATAGATAAAAAAAGAAAGAGAAAGATAAAAAAGAAAGAGAAAGAGATAGATAAAAAAAAAAGAAAGAGATAGATGAAAGAGAAAGAGATAGATAAAAAAAGAAAAGGAAAGAGATAGATAAAAAAAGAAAAGGAAAGAGATAAAAAAAGAAAAGGAAAGAGATAGATAAAAACAAGAAAGAGAAAAAGATAGATAAAAACAAGAAAGAGAAAAAGATAGATAAAAAAAGAAAGAGAAAGAGATAGATAAAAAAGAAAGAGAAAGAGATAGATAAGAAAGAGAAAGAGATAGATAAAAAAGAAAGAGAAAGAGATAGATAAAAAAGAAAAAGAGAAAGAGATAGATAGAACAAAGAAAGAAAGCCATAGATAGAACAAAGAAAGAAAGCCATAGATAGAACAAAGAAAGAAAGCCATAGATAGAACAAAGAAAGAAAGCCATAGATAGAACAAAGAAAGAAAGCCATAGATAGAACAAAGAAAGAAAGCCATAGATAGAACAAAGAAAGAAAGCCATAGATAGAACAAAGAAAGAAAGCCATAGATAGAACAAAGAAAGAAAGCCATAGATAGAACAAAGAAAGAAAGCCATAGATAGAACAAAGAAAGAAAGCCATAGATAGAACAAAGAAAGAAAGCCATAAATAGAACAAAGAAAGAAAGCCATAGATAGAACAAAGAAAGAAAGCCATAGAGAGAACAAAGAAAGAAAGCCATAGATAGAACAAAGAAAGAAAGCCATAGAGAGAACAAAGAAAGAAAGCCATAGAGAGAACAAAGAAAGAAAGCCATAGATAGAACAAAGAAAGAAAGCCATAGATACAACAAAGAAAGAAAGCCATAGATAGAACAAAGAAAGAAAGCCATAGATAGAACAAAGAAAGAAAGCCATAGATAGAACAAAGAAAGAAAGCCATAGAGAGAACAAAGAAAGAAAGCCATAGATAGAACAAAGAAAGAAAGCCATAGAGAGAACAAAGAAAGAAAGCCATAGAGAGAACAAAGAAAGAAAGCCATAGATAGAACAAAGAAAGAAAGCCATAGATAGAACAAAGAAAGAAAGCCATAGATAGAACAAAGAAAGAAAGCCATAGATAGAACAAAGAAAGAAAGACATAGATAGAACAAAGAAATAAAGACATAGAGCAAAGAACGAGATAGAAAAAAGAATGAAAAAAAAAGAATGAGATAGAAAAAAGAATGAGAAAAAAGAAAGAATGAAAATAAAATTAAAAAAAGAATTTAGAGTAAAATAGTTCATTATTCTGTCACTAAAAAACCCAGAAAAATACTAAAAAAGAAATAGAGAAACAAAGATGAGGAAGTTAGTAAAAATATTTCACTAATGAAAATTGGTTTGCATACAGGTTCGGTTTGCGCTCATTTTATGCAAAAAATGCAATGCTATTGCCACTGATTAACTATATATGAGTAGTTGAACACATGTGACTATTTTACCCTCAGCTGGACGTTGGGGGGGGGGGGGGGCTACCTTTCTCAACTGTAATGGAACACATTATGTCTTATAGGATAAGGTTGCTTTGAGCTCGTGTCATATAATTTTGAAATCAACACTAAGAAATGGGGTGTCTGTAGAGCTTACTAAAAGCCCATGCCAAGTAGCTAGCATCAACCTGATAGTAGCGAAGAGATGGATAGGAGCTTTGATCAACGTCTCAGTCAGGATTACAGATTATCTTTCTTTGGAGATTAGGCATGCCAACTACTTTTGCTTCACTTCTCAAAACGATTAGGGATGGGGGCAAGAAGAGAGCTTTAGAACTAGGTTTGATTAGAAATATTTAATGTTGCCAGACTAAAAATCACCAAAAATCAAGAAAAGCTTGACGAATAAACATGTCAATGATATCAATTATAACTGACAGGTAAATATAAAGAATGAGAAGTTAGGAGAAAAATAAGAACTTGTAATATTTTTTAATATATTTTTATGTGTGTAGGTTTATATATTTGAATGTACAGGATTCATTCTTAAACTAATTAACCGATCATTATGAATTTGGGAACATAGCTGCTAGGCCTAAGGGATCATAATGTGGGATATATTTAGTCTAATTTAGTTTTATGGAAATCCTTCCTGAAAATTTTCAATTAATATGTCAGTTTCTTTGGAGTATTTTAAAGGGTTTTTAGGGGGGATAATACGGGCACAACCTCTCATTTGAAAATTCAAATATTTCAGATTTGAATTTGATCCATAGTCATTAGACACCAATTAAAGCAAGATTCCCTGAATTTCAATTTGTTCTTAAGATTTCTTAAACTTTAAATTTTAGACATTTTCCAGAATAAAATCATATAATGGATTTTAATAAAAAATTGGAATAAGGATTCTAAGACATAAGGTTTAATATCATTATATCTTGATTTTAATCTTCGTAAAGGGACTACTTTTGTAGTGCAAAACTGTTCGGTTTTGGAAATTCATTTTACCCGTCCTGGGACGGGTATTCTTCTAGTTCTTTATATTGAAAAATTAGTAACATTTTAAGTAATGCATTGAGAAAAAAAATATTTAGGGTGAGAAAAATAGAGGGAAATACTAAGAGGACAAATTTAAGGAGATAGAGATAGAGAGAACTACGAGTAAAAACGAGGAGGATGAGGAGAGAGAGAGAGAATAAAAGTTTAAAGTGATAAAAAGAGAAAAGAGACAAGAGAAAAAGTTTGAGTAGATAAAAAGGAGGCAAGAGGGAGAGACAGAAAGAGAGTGTAGCAGTTGCATGAGAGACCGATTTTGTTTAAATGTACATGCAGTATCATGCGTTAGATTGAGTTATTGAATACAGTATTCATTTATCGACAAAAGCCAGCCTACCAAACAATTCTCGTTATGTTCCCGTGTTCCATTGAATAAAAGTTGATACCTATTTAGTAGTGGAGATGTTGGTCTTATTTATGGAAGATGGTGACCCTTTTCTTGTTCAATATTCTATTTCAGTCAGATGCGGCCAGACACAGATAACTCTACCAAGTTACGTTCTTCATCCTGATTTTCTTCCTAACCAATCATCTAACCAACCACATATAAAAAAAAAACTAAGAGAAATGAAAAAACTTTAAAGGGAAAGAGTGATGGAGGATACACACATGCAAAGAGGGGGGGGGGGTAAAGAAGGTAGAAGAGATATGAGAAGGTTGTAAAGGAAAAGGAGGAAAAGAGGGAAACACAAGCACTAGTAAAGAAGAGGGCTGAGGAAATAAAAAGAAGCAAGAGGAAAGTATAAATAGACAACATGAAGAGATTATTCCTAAAAACTTCAGTTTCAGTTCGTACCTACGGATTTTTCATAGTCTAAGCAAACTCATAATCCAATAGGTTTATGCACACGTCATGTCAAATCTGATCTCATTCATAAAATAATTCAAGCATTGGTATTATTAGTATTCAAATTAAGTTACAACTTTCTGATGTATTAAAAGAATGGTAGGGAAAGATTAGAAATTAAATAGAGTACCTATTTACTAGCCTCTCCACAAGGGCAATGTTAGACACAAGGTCGGTTTTTAATGTGGGTCAAAATCCAGCTCCCCAAAAAGGGACAATCTGGTTTGGGACAAAAATAAAAATTGCTTCAGTTTAGAAGGATTTCTCCTTCACTAACAGAGGACAGAAAAAATTAAATGTAGTATAAGAACAAATACTACACTTTACTCCTAGCCAAAAGAAGGCCAAAGAATACAGAAAGATGAAGAGAATAGAAAGGCATGTGGAATGGGTGGAAGATATGTTGCCAACCAAACATGAACATTGAACTTGTTAGCAGTTTGGATTTACTTACTTCCCCATGAGGGCCGGATGTGACACATGGTCGGCTTAATGTGGGGTGTTGTCAGAACATAGCCAGTAACAAACCACCATTAAAACTGTCTTCAGTTTCCTTGGCACTATCTCAGTGGGAGTGCTTCAGGTGACAGGCAATAAACTTGCCTCTCTCAGGGGAGGGGTTGCCTAAGAGAATGAACTTTCAGGACTGAACTTATAAGCGTGAGGGGGTAAAAAAAAAAACCTACGGATTTGAGATGAGTTTCAGATATGTATATACGAGCTGGCAAAACCAGCAAGCTATCGCTTTGCAAATTTTGCTACTGGAAATACTTGAAACATTAATTTATAATAATAAAAGTGAACATATGCATGTCCAGTTTGTTTCAATAATCACATTTATTTTTATGAGCCAAGAAAGGAAGGCTTAATCTTAATAACTGATAATAAACAAAAAAATAGAGGGAAACATTTATTTCACTTTTAATAGATCCTTGTTCTTAATATTTTTGTGATTAAAATAAGAATCAATCTACAGACACATAGATGCTTTATTTACAGATTCGAGAGAGAGAGAGATTAGCTCATTGTTTATTTCTCTAAGATTTAATGCACATATTGTTTTTAACTTTTAACTCGATTAGTTGTTTCATTTTTTACAGAAAGATTTACCTCGTGTGTGACAACTTACTACTCTCCCAAGACAATGCCAGGTAGACCTGCTAGTTTAAAATAATAAACATTTAATTCGTAAACATCAAGCATTAACGTTTTGGTAATTTAGAAATAGATTTATCTTGTAAATGTGACCAAAGAAATGAAAAGAAAGGAATCAATTTGCGTTTTCACTTTCAATTTAGAAAAATCAAGTTAGCTCCTCTAAAGAAAGGAACATTTGAACACAAATGCTAAATATTTGTTGAAGAAATAAAACTATTTGTTATATTGAAATCAAAACAACCATTGAATTAAAAAAAAACAATAACAAATAGATAATTAATAAAAATGTCTTTTTTTCAAAATCAATATGCAAATTATTTAACCTTGTAACTAGTATCTGGTATACATAAGCAGTATATAAAAAACGATGGTGCGTCTATTGTGTAAAGTTGAATTAACTTGAAATTAGGTGTTTTGACTTTACCGCTAGTGCGAGAAATGGGCCCGACTTTTGCATTTATTTAAGTATATAGCTTGGTAGATCCGAGTTGGATGTAGAGTACTGTTCAGGGTAACTCCGGTTAGAGAGCTCAATTTAATTACAGAGCAATAATTATATAAAAAAAAAGGAAAGTCATAATTCTGTCTGTGTCGTAATAAAAGTCATAAACTACACAAGATACATGTACAAACCTTACATTATCAGATTCAGTGTGACCTCAACCAGGTTATGGTAATAAAAAAAAAATGTTAATACTGTAATATAAGAATGATCCATCGCAAAATGGAACGCATTATGCTCGGCATCAGTCTACATGAAAGAAAAAGAAACACCTGGATCAGACAGCAAACTGAGGTAAACAACATCATCACCACCATACAAAGGGCAAAACAGATGAGCTGGTCACCTTTCGAGATCTACAGACAACAGGTTGACATCTACAGCAACAGAATGGACCCTGAGGCAATTGAAAAGACCTAGAGGAAGGCCAAAAACTTGGTGGAGAGACGCCTAACCAGGAGCTAAACAAGGTGGAAAGAAACCAGGGAGAGGATTCTCCTCCAGGAGTAATCAAAAACCCGAATGATGATGACTGTAATATTTATTCTTACTGGTAGTTGTTTCGAAATCACTGAAACTAGGTCAGTCAGTCAGTTCCTTTTTATTATATTGAACCAGTTGCCAGGGAAAGAAAGAAAAACTTTAAAAGAAAAATGTGACATGTACTTTTTTTTACTCTTTTATTTTATTATCCATGTTCCTGGGCAATGCCAAGTAGCTCTAAGTTTGAGATTATATATATCTACTATAGCAAATATGTTCCCTTTGATTGCATATTTTTGCCAGTATAAGTCTAATGCTTGGGAGGATAGTATCATGACCAACGAACATACATAACTCCCCATGCCTGGGAGGATGATTTCATAACAGAATAGATACAATACTTCCCCCCCAAGAAGGAAGTAATGCCCGAGACCAGATACTACACTACATCCCACCCATACTATTTCAGACTATAGTACAATAGTCTGAAATAGTATAATTTTGACTTCAGACAGACAGATATCAAATCTCCATTATTAATACAGATATGACAAAAATGGTCTGTCTGCCCATATTTTCATTATCCAATACAGGCCTAAAACAAAAACAAATTATAAATCACTGTACCTTGGTTTATAGAAAAATAAGGTTGGACTAACATGTTCCCCACTGTGATAATTAACGGATTTTAAGTTATGCACTGGATCCTGACTTTAGGAGCAATCAAGAGCAAGAGACATCATTTTCTTAAAGTCTACACAAAAATGAATTGCCTTTACTTTTTTTAGCAAATACTTGATTTGTTATATTAAAATATGGACTGCAGCTAAATTTGATGAAGAACAATTTTAAGAAAAAAAAATTAACACACCTGATCACCTGTATTGGCGATATACACTGTCTCAATCCGTAGTGTAAATAAAACAATCTGTTTTTGTAATAAAACGAAAATTTTAATTATATATACATATATATATATATATATATATGTATATATATATATATATACCGGTGTTTGTGTGTTCCCTATAGAAAGTATAAAATCTAAAATTCTTATGTAAAATTTACCGGGGAAGATAATGGAAGTGTTTCCAAATCTCTAAGTGCATCCTTAAAGGGGGGAGGGGGGGGGGGGGCTATGAGGACATAACCCTTTAAAACTTTTAAAAAAATAACCTATTTTTATGAAATGTAAATCATATGTATAACATTTTCTGGGGAGGACAATGAAAGTGGTCCCGAATATCTATGTTACCCTCTATGTGCCAATATCTACTTGCCCCCACTACTAAATGACCCATGGGGACAGAATCTCCTTCAAACTTCAAATACATATATAGGATTTTAATGAAATTTAAACCATACATATAAGACACTAATTCAGAAAGTTTTCCAACATTTCAGCTTCTTCCGACTATATTAGGGGATTAAACGGGAGGAGTGGGGATTAGTAAAAACAAAAACAATAATATGATGTTATGAGCATCGTGAAAAAGTACACAGTAGTGATCCTCATTCAATCCCGAGCAGTGTCAGATATTCCTGCTAGTTATCTATAAATTATTTTTTCATTTAGTGATAAGTTATGTTTTTATTCCAATAACATGTTTACTTATTAAAAATTGATTAAAAATTTTTTTTTAATTACAATTTAATGTAAAAAGATATTTTATTTCAGTTCGGTTAACATGTCAAATATTAAAACCCCAGTGTAGACTTGTGTTTCAACTAGTATTCTATACCTAAATATCCTATTAATCCTACAATAGACTAATAAAAAAAATGAAAAAAAACGCAAGTTCAGACTAAGTTCGTCATCATCATCATCATCGTCGATCCTTTCAGAGTCTTGTGTCCTCGGTCTTGGTGTGAAAAACTGACTGCTTTTATGGCAGTTGGCATAGCCACTATGCAAATTATTCCTCCCACGTATCTTGTGACTTTCGAGACCTTCATGCATAGCACGACTAGAAACCATTCCGATTCCCATCTCTCTTTGCCTTGCCTGGATCTTGCTGCACTTTTTTTTTCTTTTTTTTTTTAAAAGCAAATTTCATTGTGCAGACAGTCAGAACGCCTGCTATTATGCTTCCTACTAGCCACTACTTCCACATCTCCATTGCAATTCTCCAACTCACATCTCACGACCATTTAGGTATTTAAGGAGCACTGAGCTGCTGCTAAGATTTCCAAATTGTTTAATCTGGTGCGAATCATAATGCTGGTCACTCTCTTCCAGTATTCCGGTGTTTTCCTTTAATTAGTCAGTAAAAAAAGTTTTTCTATTTCAAAACAAATTATAAAAATCTTCGCCGTTTTTATAAATAAAAATCAATTGTTGATAAAAAGAAAAGTCTAAAACTAAGTTGAAATAAATTATCTCCCTTGATATGACAAGTTGACACCCGAAAATAAAATTTTTAAAAAGCGTTGAATTTATCGACCAAACAAAGAAATCACAAAAAAACACCACAGCTTTCACATGATTGACTAAATAGAAACATTGAAATAAAGTCAGTTCATATTTGTTTGTTTCTTTCTTTCTTTTTAATCTATGGTTTTATCTCATAACATTTACATGTATACCTTATTAAATGCTGTCAAGTGTGCCTTGATATTTTCATGCACTAATAGGTTTGAAAAACACTGGTCAAACAGTCAAGAATTGGAGTACTGGCAA
The DNA here is from genome assembly GCA_963556195.1 of Sepiola atlantica. Taxonomy (NCBI): domain Eukaryota; kingdom Metazoa; phylum Mollusca; class Cephalopoda; order Sepiida; family Sepiolidae; genus Sepiola; species Sepiola atlantica. Next base: position 88,048,122 of record OY744516.1, read on the forward strand.
AATTATTAGAGAACTAAAGGATTGGATTATATTGAGTTAATTAAATGGCAGCAACATAAATCATGAGAACTCAAAAGTACTTGACGGATGTTTTTCATGACAAAGTTTTTATTAATTCTTTAGAGTGCCAAGTCTAGTTTTAATCCGAGTAAATGTTTGCTTAAAACTAATAAGCTAGCATCTCAAACTAAAAAATGAATAAGCTAGCATCGCAAACTAAAAAACAAATAAGCTAGCATCGCAAACTAAAAAACAAATAAGCTAGCATCGCAAACTAAAAAACAAATAAGCTAGCATCGCAAACTAAAAAACAAATAAGCTAGCATCGCAAACTAAAAAACAAATAAGCTAGCATCGCAAACTAAAAAACAAATAAGCTAGCATCGCAAACTAAAAAACAAATAAGCTAGCATCGCAAACTAAAAAACAAATAAGCTAGCATCGCAAACTAAAAAACAAATAAGCTAGCATCGCAAACTAAAAAACAAATAAGCTAGCATCGCAAACTAAAAAACAAATAAGCTAGCATCGCAAACTAAAAAACAAATAAGCTAGCATCGCAAACTAAAAAACAAATAAGCTAGCATCGCAAACTAAAAAACAAATAAGCTAGCATCGCAAACTAAAAAACAAATAAGCTAGCATCGCAAACTAAAAATGAATAAGCTAGCATCGCAAACTAAAAAATGAATAAGCTAGCATCGCAAACTAAAAAACAAATAAGCTAGCATCGCAAACTAAAAAATGAATAAGCTAGCATCGCAAACTAAAAAACAAATAAGCTAGCATCGCAAACTAAAAAACAAATAAGCTAGCATCGCAAACTAAAAAACAAATAAGCTAGCATCGCAAACTAAAAAACAAATAAGCTAGCATCGCAAACTAAAAAACAAATAAGCTAGCATCGCAAACTAAAAAACAAATAAGCTAGCATCGCAAACTAAAAAACAAATAAGCTAGCATCGCAAACTAAAAATGAATAAGCTAGCATCGCAAACTAAAAAACGAATAAGCTAGCATCGCAAACTAAAAAATGAATAAGCTAGCATCGCAAACTAAAAAACGAATAAGCTAGCATCGCAAACTAAAAAATGAATAAGCTAGCATCGCAAACTAAAAAATGAATAAGCTAGCATCGCAAACTAAAAAATGAATAAGCTAGCATCGCAAACTAAAAAATGAATAAGCTAGCATCGCAAACTTAAAATGAATAAGCTAGCATCGCAAACTTAAAACGAATAAATGATTAATTGCTATCAAGAAAAACTATGTCTATACTCTAATAAATTGCTGGGTAATTTTATGATGCAAAAATATTTTAATTAATAAAAGAGAATACCTTCAGAAGACAAATTTCACACAGTATAAAAGAACAAAACAAGAAATTGAAACAGATGTATTTCATTCTAAGCCATTATATTGTATTACACATACTTATTGATTAAAAACAATTTAAATAAAAATAAATATTTTATGAATAGAAAAGTATAAAACAACCGGAAAAGGAGAGAGGGGGGGGGGAATCAATAACAATCTTAAAAATTAGAAATTCAACCTGAAAATCATTCAATCAGTTGATTAAACTTACCAGTTTCTTATTCTTTTCTTTTTCAATTGCTGATTCTATTATTTAAAAGAAAAGAGGGGGGGGGGGAATGTTTTTCCACTAATTCCAAAAATACGATTGATTTATCCAACTTTCTAATTATTAAAAAAAAACTAGCGGGAACCTACAGAAAGAAAAAAGCTACAGAAAGAAAGAAGAGAAGATGCTCTTGGCACAAGGGAAGCAACTCTTGAATTACTGTACAGAATTTAAGGATTGATAATTTTAGGTTGAATTATAACCGAACAAAACTAGAATTAGAGAAATAGTCCAATACAAATTATTTAAATTAAAATTCAACTTAACTAGAATTATGGGCCCTGCGAGCACAAATTCTAGTATATATTAAATATTAAATTGTTCTTAACGCCAATACGTAGTTAAAGCAAAATAAATGGTAATTTCCAACGCTATTGATAATATTTACACATTCATTTATTTACTTTTCATTATCGCGATTTTGTTTCAATTCATGTTTTGAAACATGACGTAAATTATAAATCTATGACGTCACGTCAAAGCTATAATTACTTTGTTACGGTAATGTTTTAAGCTCTATTTATAAGAACATCCAAATAGCTCGGTAGGCAATTCAAGGCTTCAAACAGAACTCACTGTGACGGAGGAAAAAAGGACAAAACTCTTACTTTCTGTAGCATTTCCTTCACTTATTTTAGTTGCAACGAATTGCCTCATTGCGTATTTATCCATGTCTATCAGAAAAACAAGAACCCACTCTCACCCGTGGTTCAATGGATTTTATCTTAAAAATAGCTTCACCTATGTAAATTAGTGAGCTCTGTCGGCAACATTTGCATAAACTCAGCCGGCAAAGCAGTTACAGATTTCTTATCTGTTTCCTTGACCGACCGACATGGAATTCCATCCCCCTCCACATAGAGTTCTGTAAATAAAATTACTACAATACCAAAGACTAAAAAGAAAAAAAAGAAAAAGTCTCTCTTGTAGGATTTGAGGTAAGGGAAAAGGAAAAATTCCTCTCTTGTTTAAATAGTCATTGCGCAAACACTTAAAAGAAAATTGCAAATAATTTAGGGGACAAAAATTCCTTATATTTATGGAACCCAAATTAAACCTGGAATCTTATTTGTCCAAAAGTGCGAAAATAAAATTTCTTAAAAGAAAACTGCCACGTACCTTAAAATGGAAGCGAAAAAATGCAATTGTCTTAAACAAACAAAAAAGACGTGGCTTAATTTCGACTTTGTGTAAATTCTTTTTTTTTTCCGGACTACTCTTATTTCCGGCGTTTCATGTGTATGTGGAAATAAAACAAAAATAACTCTTCAACTTAATATTTCCTCATACTGAAATGAATGAGAAATTAGTTTTCAGGATATAATTATCATTTTCCTTTTTTTTATAATGGAAGTAGACTAGGTCTACCCCCACAGTCTCTTTCGTGGTGCACATGTCGGGCAGTACCATTTCTGTCTCGACTGAGAGGGGCCTCTGTTAGCCCGACACACTCGAAATGATACCAATCATCGCATGTAATCATTTCTTTTATCCTTTCGTTTTTCGCAACTCGGACAAATCTAAATTATGGTTTTCTCAGGTGGAGAATACCGGGTTAACTTTGTGGTGTTTTCAGCAGCATTTCTATTCCGGTTAAATTTTAATAAATCGAAAGTAAAAGGAAGATTTTCTATCTTTTCAGCTTTTGCTGTTTTATTCAACTCTTCTTTCAACAGACGCTTTTTTCTTTTTTTGCTGTTTTCTGTGTCGCATATTGCCCATTTCGTTCCATTGATAGGATCGTTTTTATTGGTACTGTTGACTCTATGATAACCAGATTTCTTACAATTAGTTCTATTACTGTTATCAATAGATATTTTATATTTCCGTCGGTCATTACTGATCTTATTAACGGAAGATTGAACAGTGATAATAGCAGGTGTAGGTTGGCAGGTTCGTGTACAAACGTATCCAGTTAAACATATCGGGGTTTGGTTAATTTTAGGAGTTCCTTCCGTATTTCTCAGTGTGGTTGTAACCTTTTTCCTCAGATTTAGGGGGCCTCCAATCTTTCAACTTTATAATGGATCCAATATTTTGCTTAGAGAGAACCTCAACCGCCTTTTTGTAGACTTGGTGTTTGAGTTCTTTCTTACTAGCCACAACAGCTTGGGCTAAGAACTTGTTTTCAATTGTTAGCTTAGCAGTGTACATAGGCCTGCCCTCAATGCTAACCAATTCCTCCACATGATAGCTATGTCGCAGCTTGAGCTTATAACTCGTCATTGCATTCTTGACTGTCTGAATGACATTGCATTTGGGGTAATCGTGCTACAGCCAGAGAGAGAAGTACTTTATCTTCTCGGATACAGACATCTTGGATGGATCAGCAGGAACATCGACATTCTGTAAAAGACTCATCTTTCAGACTTTTCCTCTAATCCCAAGGGAAGCACTCTGGGGTTCACCTCTCAGTATATCGTGATCTCCATTGAACCAAGAGCCACGCTGGAGTTGGCCTCTAAGACAGATAACTTTTTTAACTGATCCATCATATCCCTTACTCTGGTTAGTTCTGCCAGACTTGTTGAACTGGTTGCTCTTCTAGAAGGCCTTGGGTCTATTGAGCAAAAAGCTCAAGTTGATATCACTGTGACCATGAACAGTGCGAATAGCTTCGTTAATCCAGTTGATCTCTGTATCAACATTGCTACCACCTCCGACTGCTGGGCACGTTGCTGTTATATGGCCCTTAGTATCGCAGCCGCTACAGCTATTGTTCCTCGTGGACACATATTTCCCATATGGGTCCTTTTAAGGCATCTAAAACACAACCAGAGTTCCTTGCACCTGGTAATTCTGGCTTCATGGGAAGTGTAATGGGGCAATTTTCAGAAGAATGCCCATTCTATTTACAAAATCCACTATTCTGTGGTTTTGATTTCACTTTTGTATTGAAGGTTTTCAGGGAAGAATAGGATCCATCCTCCTTTTCTACCCTAAGCCTTGGAGGGAGCCATAGTTTTTCCATTGGGGCTCTTTCAGGTTTTCTAATTATTAAAAACCTTTTAACTATTTCCGGTGTCTCTAATAAGATTGCCGATAATGTTGGGTAGCTCTTTTCAGAAATCCTGATTAGCTCGCCCTTTACATCGGATGGTAGCTTAGCGAACAACACTTGGGATTTAATAATCGCTCCAGCAGATGTATCATCATACAGGTCACAGTTGTACAAGGCTTGGAGTTCCCACACATCTGCCTGCGTTTTTATCATAAAGTCCTTCACTCTAACAAATCCTTGGGACTCTCAAAGCGAAAATCCAACATTCCTTGGATGATTTCTCCTCTTATTTCCTCCTCATTCAGGTACTGGTTTTTAATAACTTTAGAGCCACTGGGTAGCTGTCTTCAGAAAAAGGAAGGTGGTCGATAAGTTGAATGGCTCTACCTTCTAGTGAACACCTAAAAAAATACAATTTACTTGTTGCAGATGGTATTGATGCTGCACAGTTCTCAAACCGAGTGAGAAAGTCATTGAAGTTTCTTATGTTTGTTTCAAATTCTTTTCCACTGAAATGTGGCCCCTTCAACTTCATTTGAAAGGGTCCCATGATGAATGGGCTGTTGGACTTTAGGGGAAGGTTCTAACTGGTTCTGAGGTACCAGCTGCTTCCCGACTTTGGGGGTTAAATGTCTGGTCTACATTGGGGGACTGTTGGTTTTTCCAGGGACCACTGGAATTTCTCCTTCGCTTGTTTTCTGCAAAACATCCATTCACCGCTGTGCATCTCTCTTAAATCCGAAAGATGCCTGAAATAACTCGGCCAATGCCCCAGACTCCTCCTCTGCAGCCAGTTATTCCTCCATTTTCCATCAAACTCCCTCTAGGTCCTCCAGCTATACTTCAATATCCTTTTCAAAGGAAGAAAACACTTTTATCGACACATGTTCATCCTCCAAACCTTCTACGGTTGACGTTATCTTTTGTTGAACATGGGCCTTCTTTCTCTCTAATTCCCTCTTGCTGACTGGGTCGTCTATTTGGTTTGTAAAGAGAAGGGCAAGTTCCCATGTCACAGAAATGTTTTTTTTTTCTTCCAACTTTATAGAATTCAAATAAATGTAAACGAAATCAATGTCGTTTCGAAGTTTTTCACTGAAATTACAAAGTCGTTGCAAAGTTTTGTTGCAATCTTTGTAATTTCAATCGTCGCAATATGTTGCAATGTGTCGGATTTTACTTGTCGCAACGTAAATGGGGGGGGGGGGGGTGATTTAGGAAACTCAAGGCTTCAAACAGAACTCACTGTAACACTTTAACTATTGGTGACCTTCCGTATTCATCCATGTCTATCAGAAAAACAAGACCCCACTGTCACCCGTGGTTCGATGGATTTTATCCTAAAAATAGCTTCATCTGTCAGCAACATTTTGCATAAACTCAGCCGGCAAAGCAGTTACAGATTTCCTATCTGTTGCCTTGATCGACCGACATAGAATTCTATCCCCCTCCACAGAGTTCTGTAAATAAAATTACTACAATACCAAAGACAAAAAGAAAAAAAAAGGTACTTGCCGTTCCCTTGTTACACATTCAGCATTATAAAGGTAAGTGGAGTAATTAAAAAAATATATGTTTTTCACTAATTCCAAAAGTACAATCGATTTATCCATCTTTCTGATTATTAAAAAAAAAAAACTAGCGGGACCAACTCGGAAAAATTTAAGAAACCAAGAATCGCAACCTTTAGAAGTAAATTTACCAGAAAAGACGTCAAAACTCTTTTAACCCCTAAAATGTGTCGAAAAATCTTTCGACTGATAAAAAGGGATGAATAGTAGAAGTGCAGTAATAATTAGTTTTGCGAAATACTGCCGATTCGCGATTTTCCACCGAAATCGGGGAGTCAATTAACAGTTGTAACTAACGACGGATAATCCTGGGGGGGGGGGGGGGGGATAGCTGTAAACTTGGTAACAAAATAAAGAGATAGTATCGGAACAGGTTAACAGAGATGTGGCTGAGAGTCCCAATGTTAATGCCACTCTCCAGTCGTGAGGAAGATTTTATAACAATCGACTGCCTTCTCTACTCGTATAAATGGTTCAAATTCATTGGGGTTCACCTTCCGGTCCTCCCCTTCTGTCTGCGTGAGTACTGTCACCTCTTTTTTCACAAATGCTAAGCATTTATCCACGATATAGAAATTATTTGTAAATAGAACTGTGGGTAATAGTAAAATGAAAACAATCATCTAATAAGACCAACAAAATGAAAGTTCGTTTTACAAAGCAATATGCAAAATAGTTAACCTTCGTAGTTGCATAGACCGAATATATTAGAAAGCTGTTTTTATTCTTTCCTGGATAAACAAAGGTGGCATATTAATCTCATTGTTAGTCCGACAAATGGCTTAACTTTATAAAGTTACAGAAAGAAAGAAAAAGAGGGGAGACAACTCTTGAATTACCGTACAAATGAACATTTTAAATATATTTTTTTAAGAATTTGACCGTTTTAGGTTTGATATTTTAGATTTAAATATTTAATAAACTTTTAATATTTATATTAAAAACTGAATATAAACTAATATTTATATAATTGAACAAAATCAGGATTAGAGAAATAGTCCAATAAAAATTATTTGAATTAGAATTTAACTTAATAAAAAACATATTTTGTTTAAAGCTGCTTACATGGGTTGAGGATTTTAGTATCATTGATAAAATCTTAAATAAATAAAAAGATAGTGAAATTGCTTTTCAAAAACAAGCATAACTTAGGGAAATATTAGATACAATATGTATCTACCCGGGATTGTTCTTTACATTCATTTTTGTTTAACTATGCAACGTTTTTTTTTTTTATATATAGATCAAATGATATATACATTTTCTTTTTACTTTAGGATAGTAAAATAAGGGAGATAACTTTTGGGGATTTTTTTTTAACAATTGATTTTTATTTACAAACACAAAGAAAGAATTTTTAATTATTTGTTTTGAAATGGAAATGACACGGAAAATACAGAAACTTTGAGGAACCCGACAGGACATTTTTCCGTTACATTTGGTTGAATTTATGTGGCGGCAAAGAGAAAAGGAGAAGTACTTTCGAATATCATTCAATGTATTACTGTTCGAGAACAATATTCTTTCGTTTTTTCTTAAGATTGTTTCTTAACATTTATTTTTTGTCGTTTCATTAGTTTTTGGGGGGTTTTTTTAACCTAGAAAAAAAAATCAACCGTTGAAAACTAATTAAAAAATAAGTTGATGTAAGTTATCTCCCTTTATTTGCCACCCTAAAGTAAAAAAAAGTGTGTGTGGGGGAGGGGGCTTTTTTAACGGAATTTTTAAAGTTAAATTTAAACATTACACTATCGTTTGATCATTAAACCATTTTTTTTATAAAACTATAATTGTCAAGATAATGTTTCATAAAATTGTTGGATGTAAATAGCTTCCAATCTTTTAATAGATGAGAATTTGCTAAGAATTTTAAAACTAGAAATGACTTTCCATTCAACAGTTTAAATGCTTCCAAATTCCTTTCGAATTTCGAAAGGTAATGCAATAATTCTTTTTTCTGTCAACTATTAAGATTAAAATGGCTGACTTGTTTACGAAGAAATGCAAATGCATTCTGGCGGATTCAATTTCGTAATTAAAATTGTCATTCTTTTTTTAAAGTTAGTTTTAGTACTACACAATGGCATTTTTTATTTCAATAAATGTGTAAGTCACGTAAAGGCGATAAAAACACAGACACACGAGAAGTGGTCACACAATTTTATTAATATAGAGATAATCGATAACAACTAATGTTTGTATTCGTATAATTCAACATTTAGAAATTTTACTTATGCCAAGAATGATCTCCCTTGCTTAGACTATTTGACAATTGTCCAGCGTTAAAAATTAGCCGCATTTCTGCAAATAAATATAAAGTTAGGTATGTGTATAAGTTTATATATCTATATGTAAAAGATTTACTCCTAAACTAATCAACCGATCATTATGAATTTTGGAACACAGTTTCATGCAAAGGGGAAAAAAGAAGGATTGGAAACCCTTCATCAACATCCACTGATTTGTGAAAATTTAACGATAGGTATCAGTAAATATTTTCCAAATTTCATTTTCTTTGGAGTGTTTTAAAAGGTTTTTGGGGGATGGGGGGGGGCATAATATGGGCACAACCTCCCATTTGAAAATTCAGATATTTCAGATTTGCATAAACTTTGATCCATAGTTGTAAGACACCAACTAAGCAAGATTCCTTGAATTTCAAGTCTTAAATTTTAGACATTTTTAGAATCAAAATCATGTAATGGATTTTTATCAAAATATGAATAAAGATTCTAGACATACATTATATTTTTTATTCTAATTTTCGTAAGGGGACATAAAAGTTGTGCAAAACTTCTGTCCGGGGAATTATTTTTACCCGTCCTGGGACGGGTATTTTTCTATGTAATATATAGATACATAACATATACAGTTGAATAATTCTTGTCCACAAATACTTCTGTTGTGAGATGTTATTGTAGGAAAAAATAACAAGCAAGTCACTTACAGATAGCTGCAACTCATCGTTTTGTTTATTAAATCCTTCCTGTTTGATTGGACTTTTAGAAGTATATCTATATATTGTGAAATATATAGTTTTATTTCTTTTCCCATTGCGGGATTTGAAATTTTTACCAACTCTTGTTGGCTTTTTAAACAAATTATGAAAATCAGTAGAGAAATGCTGTTATTTAAAACACACACACACACACATTATATATATATATATATATATATATATATATATATAATCAGAAAATGTAGGGCGATTGTATCCAGCTTTGCCTCGCTATGGTACTAGAGATAGAACACATATAAATAGGAACAATAGAGAATCTGCCGTTTCATGCGAGGAATTTTTAAAAAAAACTAAAGAGATTATCATGACTAATATTTCCGAGTCTTTTAATTACATTAGAAAACTTCTTAATAAAACAAAGAAAAAGGTATTAAAAGACATAGCATCTAAGATATTATTAAACCCGGATATGATATATAGGATAGAAGAACTTCCTCAATGGTATGAGTATATCATGGATATAATCGATACAAAATTATACAAGCCACCTGCTGAGGGTATAAAAAATAAACCTCGAAATGTTTGTGTAGTCCTGTATGAAAATAAAGGATTTGATGATATAAATCTGCCTAAAATATTTAATAATCCAGAAATCATTCAGTCACTGCCCAATGAACTTAAAAAAGAGGAACAGAAACCCATAGTAACATATAAACTAGGGCAAACTATACGGAATAAGGTTTTTAACTATAAAGAAACTGTAGAGAATTTAGATATTAATGATAATGATGAAATGTATATACCATCATGTGAATCCTCCCCTTTATGTAATACTGACATAGGGCATATAATTACCGGTAATCTAGCGATAATTAAAAATTCTAAATTAAGAAAACTCCTAAGTAAAGGCCCAAACTATAGAGAACCTAAATGTTTAAATTATGCGAAATGTGTTAAGGAAATAAATAAAGCGTTAGATAATTTCACTGCATCCATGGCAAAAAAACATAAATTATTACACTCTACATTTAACGCATGGAAAAATAATATACTTAGATTCGTAAATAAAAAAGTAGAACGTTTAAAAGAATTTAAACACCCTAAAAAAACGAATCCCCTCCTTAGAAATCCACAAATAACTGCGGAGCTTGAAATGCTTCAAAATAGGTTTGTAATAGTTCCTATTGATAAGGCGACAAATAATATAGCTTTTATCTGTAAAAAGTATTATATACAACGCTTATTGCTAGAAGTAGGAATAATAGGTGAAGTTTCAGATACTTATAAATTAAGTAATAATAAAAGCGATAATATTATTATAAACTATACTGTTATTTGTGAAAAATTAGGATTAAAATTAGAAGAAAAATACAAAAAACTTCCATCTATGTATTGGATACCTAAAATGCATAAAACACCAGTTGGCGCCCGTTTCATTGTTGCCTCAAAAATGTGCATCACTAAACCTTTAAGTAAGGCTGTGTCTAAAATCTTTAAATTAATTATAAACCAAATAAATAATTTCCATAAAAAAAGTAAATTCTATAGTAATATAAACCTATTTTGGGTGGTAAATAATTCCGATCTAGTAAAAGAAAAATTAGATCGTATTAATTCTCGTAAACAGGCTAAATCAATCTCGACATATGATTTTAGTACATTATATACAAAAATACCACATAAAGAACTTATTAAAGAATTAAGTAATACTGTAGATTTAGCTTTTGCAGGAGGAAAAGGTAAATACATAGACTTTGCAAAATCTAAAGCCTTTTGGTGTAAAAATAAAAATGGTAAGACGAGTGTGTCCAAAACTGGTCTGATAATGCTTATAAGTCACCTTATAAAAGAGAGTTACTTTCAAATAGGGAATAAATTATTACTCCAAACAATAGGTATTCCAATGGGTTTGGATCCGTCTCCATTTTGGGCAAATCTATATTTACATAGACTGGAATATATATATATATATGTCATCATTAATAAAAAATGATATATCTAGAGCGTATAGTTATCATGGATGTAGGTGATATATTGACGACCTTGTTTGCATTAATGATAGCGAAGAGTTTGCAAATACTAAACATTTAATATATCCTAAAGAGTTAAAATTAAACTGTGAACATAAAGGAACACAAGCTACTTTTCTTGATTTGGATATAAAAATTGAAGATAAAA